>PYAF01001551.1:65418-106515 GCA_007407185.1 Glycine tomentella
TATACAGAGATTCATAGAAACACTCAACAACACATGGAATTTAGAGAAATTCATAGAAACACTCAGCAACACATGAACTTCAAACACTTATTCAAACACAAACAACACTTAAACTATCTTTATCATAAAGTTTCCCTATACATACCTTATAACCTCTTATGAAGCTTGTCTATCTCTTCCTAATGGTACTAGCTTCTACCCGTTATCTTCAAGAGAAAGTGGAGTCTCTTTATGCTTTGGAAAGGAACGGATGAAAATGAAATGAAAGAGATGGGAGGGAGATTCACGTGAAGGTGTAGTAGGATGAAGTCTTGAGAATGACTTCCACTTAAGGCCTCCCCCCCTTTATATAGAGTTTGGAAAATAATAGAATATTTACAAAAATCTCCTGAGTCATGATGCTTCCATTACAAGTGTCCCTACACTTGTCATGACCTTTACAAGTGTCCCACCACTTGTCATGGTCTTGAAGTTTCTTCCTTCTTTCTTCCAAGTGTCCCTCCACTTGGCAAATCATGAAGTTTCTCCGTGGTTCTCCATCTTTCACGTGACCATCTAATAAATAGGGGAAAATTTTTCTTTTCTTCATGCCATCTTGTACACATGTCCTTCAAGGCATGACACCTTTCTTCCAAATGTCCTCTTACTTAGCATGTTCATGAAGTTTCTCTCTTCTTCTAGCTTATTCACGTGGACAACAAAGAAGGAGGAGAAAATTTACTTTCTTTCATGCTACTTTGTATAAATAATTTCCAAAGCATGATGGCTTCTTATCCCTTCATCAATGGTGGCTTACAAGTGACTAGATGTTTGTTAAGCCTTCATGATTGTATCTTATAATTTTAATTTATGAAGCTTAAGATATTTTTCTATTTATCATGTTTTCATTTTCTTAATGAGAAGAAAATTATGTGGTTTTCCTTGTATCCGCATGTCACCTTTTATGAAAAAGAAGAATTCAATTTAAAGATAGCTTCACACATGGCATTCATTGGAAGGAATAAAATTCAATTCGAATTCATCTTCACACATGACCTTTTATAGGAAGAAGTAAAGTTCAATTTGAACTCTTCTACCTAAAGGATAATATTAAATAATAGAACTCTAGAGTTTTCCAGAAACTGACTTCAATTATAGTATAAATTGCTCACAAGCAGTCTATACAGAGTGTCACACAGACTTTACATACAAGACGGCTCTTACCTTAATTCTAATTGGTCCATACTACTTTTGACCATCAAAATTACTAAACCATTTTATTAAATAAGTCTATATATACTACAATTAAGATAAAATTCCATAGATTTTATTTATCATTTTTCCATATTTTTCTGATGCTTGAATTCTTCTGAATAAAGTTTTAAAGTTATTACCTTATAAAATTCATAGAAATTATATTCTAGGGTTTTCTGTCACAAAGTATTTTGATAATCTGCCATTTAAGAGTATTCTGTAATTTCATCAAGTTTTCACAAAATCTCCAAGGGTGTCTCATACAGTTTTAGTCTTAAGGGTATTATGGTAATTTCCAAAGTATCCAAGGGTATTTGTGTAATTTTTACCTTAAGGGTATTTCTGTAATTTCTGCTTCAAGGGAAGGGTAGTATGGTCATTTTCTTTAAACTATTTTTTGTAATATCTCTAATTAATATTTCACACAGATAATTTAAATATAGACCAATTAAATCTCACATCAAATAGTTGTGTAAGAAATATTTTGACCATACATTTGCAGTTATTGAAATTTCAGGGTGTTATAGAATCCACCTCGCCAACTTGGCATCTCAATCTCAAATCACCGTCGAAGTTCTCCAAATCCAACGCGTCCTCGTCCTCGTCCTGGATAGCTACCACGATTTGGTGAAAATAATGTGCTCTGAATGAATGAAAGGGGAAAAGGATAAAGAGAAAAGGAAGCATAACGGTGATAGAGAAAGAGAAGAGGAATCATATTAATTTATTCACAAAGTTCTATAAGTGGGGAATCATATTCGTTAATGATTATTTTTAAAGATAATTTTTATAAGACCGTTATCGTGTATTTCATTTTATTTACAAATTTGTCATCACCCTTTTTTTAAGATGATTTTTTATAACCGTCGTAGATCCACCATCGTAGAAGACATTTTTTTAGTAGTGTGGTGGTAAAACTAGTTCATAAGTGATATGATCCAGCAAAGGTCCAATCACTTCAAATATCTTTTGTAATGGGTGAAAGACCCAATAACCAAAGCAAAACCACAAAGAACTAGGAAGTCTTTCCAAAATATAGTCATGCAAGTGCCCAAACCAAGAATTGTCTTATTTCTACAACTTGAAGATAAATTCAACAAACTTAAAGACAATAATTTGAAGATTGCAATGAGCCTAAGGGTTTATACTCAAGATACAATTGTGGGCTGGAGTTTATTTTGATGGATTACATAACTTTTGGGCTAAAGAAGTAATTAAAGCCCATTTTCTATTTTTTAATTTTCGTATTTTATTTTCATGTAATAAGTTCATATGGCTCTTGAAACATTTTAGGTATGTTTTTATGTTTTTAGGCTTTCCAAGTTATTATAGTGGTTAGTGGGATTTTATTTCTAGTGGAAATATAATGTAAGCAGTAATTTTATTCTAAGTGGAAGTTAATTCCTAGTGAAATGTTTAGAAGGAAACCTAGCCTATAAATAGTAGAAACTTTGTAGCTTTGAGGCAGATTGAGTTTGAATGAAAGTTTGAGTTTTCTCCCTTTTGTGAGAGCTTCCCTTGGTTTGTGAGCAAAGAACTGAATCTGATCTTATCAAGACAACTTGTGGCGATCAAATCTGGGACTTATCACTCACATTCTACTTATTTCTTGAGTGTGGTGTCAAAATCCTTTGCCTAAAACAAAACTAAACCAATCTCTAAATCCGAATTCTTTAAGGAGACACGTCTCATTTCCGTGTTCGTATCAATAAGCCTTTGGACCTATACACCTAAGAATTTGATAAGATCCAATGGACTTAGGAATAAGCTTCTTTGACTTGATTGCTCACCCTACACCAATAGTAAGGGTAACCTTTAGAGAAACATGATCGCCAACCTCAATATCAAGTAGTTTTCTATGCTTATCTTCATAAGGTTTTTGTGTACTATGTGAGGTTTTCATCCCCTCTTGAATCAACTTAATCTTCGTTTTGGTTTGTTGTAAGAACTTTGGTCCCATAACCATATTTGCATTATCTTGGTACCAACAAAGGGGTGTTCTACACCTCATACCATATAAAGTTTCAAATGATGTCATGCCAATGCTAGCATGAAAGTTGTTGTTGTAGGTGAATTCCACCAAAGGCAAAACCTCATCCCAACTACCCAAATGATCCAAAACATATGCCTACAATTTTTTTCTAATGACTAGGTCGTCCTCTTAAATGGTCCATCTGTCTGTGGGTGATAAGTAGAACTAAGTCTTAACTTAGTTCCTAAAGCTTCTTGCAAACTTTGCCAAAACCTTGAAGTAAATCTTGGATCTTTATCAGAAATGATACTAGAAGGCACTCCATGCATTTTCGCTATCTCTTTGATTTATAACTGAGTCAACTTTAACAAAGAGTAGTTCATGTTAACTGGTAAGAAGTGAGAACACTTTGTCAACCTATCAGCAACCACCCATAATGCATCACAACCTTTAATTGATCTTGGCAAATGAGTAACAAAGTCCATATGATGCCATCCTATTTTCATTAAGGAATCTCTATCGCTTGCAACAAACCACGCAACCTCTAATATTCAACTTTAGCTTTCTTACAAGTCAAACACGTTGCTACATATTATGCTACATCCCTCTTCATGCCCAACCACCAAAACATTTTTGTCAAATCTTGATACATCTTAGTCATACTAGGATGTAGACTAAGTTTACTTTTATGGCCTTCATCTAAAATAATTATTTTCAACTCAGCATCTTGTGGCACATAAATTCTATCTTTGAATCTGAAAATACCATCATTGCCCAAATTGAAATAAATTTTAAAGGCTCATAGAGAAGATAGCATGACGAACCTCCTACTGGGAAATGGGTTTAAAGAAATGCTCAAAGAGCTACTGGCCAATGGAGGGGATAAAAAGAAATTTTTTAAGCTACTCAAATTACAAGAATTATTATCCTGAAACAATCTCTTGAAAAAAGAGTTAGCTCCAATTTTTAGAACCTCTTCATCAAAGCACCAAATATCATTGATCTGAGACCTGCAACTATATTCTTCCTCTTTCTAATAATAGATTGGGCATAAAAAAATTTGGTGTTATTATTTCCAAGTTTAACCCAATTCTCTCTTTATTTCTAAAACCAAATCATCTCCTCCTGGGTAAGGACCAAATCAATTTGTCCCTAAAGAGATCTTTCAAGTAAATCCATATAAGAAGAGTACTAAGTATCAAAAACTCTATGAACACCTTTCAGTCTGGCTTCAAGATGGCATTTATGCCTAAAAATATTTTATAAGGTTTCCTTATTGAAATAAGTTGATTCCTCCGCACTCTTTCCTAGCTTCACAATGGCATTACCAGGGGCATAATCAGGACGAGAATTCTAGGTAGCCTGAAAAATAAAACTCTTTATTTTGTAACTTTGAGACTTGAAGCAACTTAGAATGAGGGGTTTATGATCTGAATTGTGAGGAGGTAAAAGCTCAACCAAAGCATGATGAAAGAAAGTTCTCTAAAAGGAGTTAACCATGCATCTGCCAAGTCTTTTTATGGATATGAGCACCATTGGAAGTATGTCTATGCCAAGTAAAAACACCACCAACAATATCAAGGTCTATTAAGCCACAATCAGACATGAAGTTAGCAAGAACAACAACTCTATTATAAGAGAAGGAGCCACCCATCACCTTAGAAGCCAATAGAATCTCATTCATATCACCCTGAATAGCCCATGGAACATGGATGGATTGATGTAAATGAAGTAAGTGATCCAAAAGGGAAGCATGAATAGAGGGGATAAGGGAAGCATACACTACAATACATCTTCAAGAAGCATTCATATTCTTATTGTCAAAGGTAATAGCTTGGGGAAAAGAGTTTATAAGATCAAAATTAACATCATCTCTGTTAGATAGAATCCAAATTCCACCAGAGTGCACTCTAGCCTCTTGCAAAAAAATGTTTGTAGCCAATAGCTTTCCATCTAGCTTTAGTGACAACAAAAGCAACATATGTTTCATAAAGCAACAATAAAGAAGGTTTGTGACACCTTACAATACCATGAATGTGTCTCCAAGTGCTTTTATTGTTATCACTTCTAATATTCCAAGATAGAACATAAATATTTTTGAACAAATCCTTAAAACACATTTCGATAAAAGATAAATCCAAACATGACTTAGGAAGACATGTGGGTAGTTGTGATTTCATGTTTTTGAACTATGGATGTTGGTAGTTATGTGGTAACCTCCATAGCAGTACCTTCATCAATCATCTGCACATTCTCCTTCATGTGCTCAATCGTAGAATTTTGATTTAGAGGTATTGTAGTGAGACCTTTCCCACTAGGGTTGGCAAAGTGGGTCAGGCAAAAAAAAAAACGGGATGGGCTAGCCCAACCCACCAAATATGCGGGCTGGGACGGGTTGGCTCACTTTTGTAAAGTGGGCTGGAAATGCTAGCCCACCCTGCTTTGAGGCAGACTAGTGGGCCATTCTGCCTAAAAAATAAAAAATAAATAAAAAGTTAATTTAAAAAATACAAAAAATATAAAAAAAATACAAATTTGATAATTAAAAAAAATACAAAGTTAAATAGAAGTAAACAATTTAAAACTAATGATAAATGAATGATGTCATGTGATAATTTATAAAATTGCACCACTTGCAAATGGAATTTATGGATGTAAACTATCTAAAGTGTAATATGCTAGCAATGAAAGACTATTTGAAAGTATCATTATCATAAGCATTTTGATATTAAAACTTAGAAGTCAATTAGAATACGCTGAGAGTGCAAAAGAGCATGAATTAAAAAATTATACCTATTTCAAAATATGTTAAATATATCTATTTAATTTTAATATTTAATATTTTAAATAATATTAGCCAGCGTGGAGTGGCCCGCCCCGGCCCGCAGTTTTGCAGGCCGGGTTAACATTGTCAACCCAACTCACATTTTTTCGCGAGCTAAATGGGCTAGCCGCAAGACTAGGCCTATTTTGCCAACCCTACTCCCCACCACCATCTTCTTTGGACTTGAACGCCATTAAACTCATTGCTATTGACTTTTGAATGTGACCTATTACTAGAATTAGGACGCGTCCCATCACTATTGGTCTTCACACGTGCTTGAGAGGTGGATTTCTGTGCATTCTGGATCATCTGTTGGATTGGGATGTTTGGCTCTTACCTTAAGTCTTTTAATTTTTGCAACTTTTTTAATATTGGTTGAGACTCTTTGGGCCATAGTAGACGATCCCACATTAACCATTTTTTGGACACTCACAAACTTGGAAAAAGCTTTTGATAGTCCAAAAATATCATTACCCTTATCAAAAGGATAACATGTGGGTTTGTTACCTCAAAAATATTGAGGCTCATTTTCTTGTTTCTTCTACGTACAACTGACCAGTCCCCATAAACAACATCTTTGTCATTAATATTTGGCTCTTTCAAATCTATAATTGCTTGATTCTTTCCATCATTAACAATTATATGATTTGAATTTTCCTTATTTGTAACCATCGCATTAAATGAATTGGTATGCCATGTCTCCACCATTGTTGTAGCCATTGGACCATCCTCGTTCACCACTATCACCAAATTATGTTTATGCCTCTCACCAACAATAGTTTGAATTTTGCAGTATCTTGTGAGGTGTCCATAGCATCTGCAGGTTGAGCAAATTCTATGAAGACCCTTATACTCCACACGATACCAATGCCCTCTAAGTTAGACTTTTCCCCCCCAACTGGAACAGTGAGGTCGATTTTGACTCATACACACACAAAGCTTTCTCTCCTATCCACCCTTATGGGTGTTCCAATTGCTGAAGCAAGGGCAAGAAGAATACTCTCATCATAGAAATATAAGTTCAAACCAGGAAAATGAATCTATTCCATAGTTCGATCAATGGAGAAACAAATTCTGGTGACCATAGTTGCACCACAAGGTAGTGATCAAAGATCATCCAAGGTCCATATCTCCCCAATAACCTTTTGTTTATCCTACTTAAATTTCCAGATTCTTCCCAATCTTTCCTTCATTATCACGAAGCCAATCCTTTTTCAACAGTTTGACCACTAAGGCATCTTGTCAGGGAGTACACAGTCGTTGAAAAACTGCATCATCAATAATAACCTTCGATTTCAGCCTATTACCATCTTCATATTCTATCATTGGAACTTTATATGATGAATAAAAAAGAATCATTGAAAATAGAATCTCAATTAGTTGAAGGATATTTTTGACTTAGTATAATATTTGACATTACATAATGTGTGTTATCTAGTGTATATTAAATATTGAATATGATAGTTTTAAATATAGTTTTATATATATATATATATATTAAAAATATTAAATGTTATAGTTTTTATTTCTTATTTAACTAGTCTTATTCGTATTTTTATTATTTTTAATAACATTTAACAAACAATAAAAAATAAAAAAAAATATGTTTAAAAGAAAATACATTAGAGTTAGACAATATTTTGTTAGCAATACGCATCTATGTACTAATCCTTTCAACAGGGTGTCGCATCACCCATGCACGCCAGTTGTAAGTATCTTATTTGGATTGGGTTTTGTGGAAACTTAAAGTGTGTTTGATTTAAATGAGAAAATAGAGAAAAAAAAATAAAAGATAATTTTTTAAAATTAAATTAGACTGTAAAAGGTGTATGTATTTAACATAATAAAATATAAAATTTATCGCATCTTTCATTTTTCTCCTTCAAAGTAAATGCACCCTTAAACTTAGTCAACAATCAACATCATGATGTGCCATTTGTTGATTATGTTAAGCTTAATTCACCTCGAATATCATACCATGCTTTCGTCCAAAATTGACTTTTTTGCTTGTGGCCTGGCACAAACTTGAATAGTAAGAATACTCTCAATCTAAAGATTAAGTAGTCAAGCACTTAACGTTGACAGCCTCGTACTAATCTTCTTTTTTTCTTTCTTTCTATCAAACCCTAATAGTACTAATTTTCAAACATTTAGATTAATTTATTTTTTTAAAAATTAAATTTGGTTCAGACTCGACATTTCTCGTTTGGTGAATAGTCTAAATTGGTGTTGTGCAGTGTTTGAATGAAGATTTAAAATTAGAGAAAAGCTAGTAACATACTTTTATAATACTTTTTTTATTACCATAATTTATTAAATATCATGCAATTGTCTAAGTCTCATTCTTTATTTAATAATGACTTTTCACTTTTGATTTTGTAATTTGTAATAAATGTTAACCATATGTTGTTATAATTGCACCCATCTTTGAAATTAATATATAGTTAGACGATATTCAAAGAAGATATACTGAAGTATGAAAAATTAGTTGCATTAATCGATTAAGTTGCATCAAAATAATCCAAAATAAAAGAATTCAAAGATGGCGGGTAAAAGGACGATTCTTGAAGTTTCCACCATCAAGATCCCACTTCCTTTCCGAATTCTACTTTGGATCATGTATTTCTTTTCTTTGATCATCATAGTTTGTAGATTGTTTCAAGAGACTATTTAGCCCATTAATCATTTTTATAATGTACAAAAACTTTATAAAAGGAAGTTGCAAGACTATCTATTTAGTTGTGGTATTGGTATACTTATCATTTAGGGAAAATTATATCGCAATCTCGTATATAATTTGGCTTAAAAATACTTTATCCTACTTTATTATGAATTTGACAATATATTATATTGTTTTATATATTAAAGTATATTTTTATGGGAACAAGGGGCTATAGCCCAAAACAGAAACTAAGAATCAAGCATAAAGCTTGGAACACTAGCAACCAACATTAGGTGGAAAAACATAGGAGGCTCTTCATAAAGAGTGAGGTTAGACTCATTTCCCAATGTCCTTTAACCAAAACATCAACTAAACCATTATGCTCCCTAGCAATTAGAACTTACAATGAACTGAATCAATTTGAATATAATTTGAGATTTGATTTGATAATTGACTCTTTTAACTTAGTTCATTAACCAAATTAGCTAAATTTAAGTTTAAAGTTGAGTTCATTAAACAAACAAGTTAAACTTGAGCCATGTAACTCGATTCTATTGATTCATGAACCAACTCGATATATAAATCTATCTATTATTATATCTAGATTAGATCTACCTATCTATCAATCGATACATATATTAAATATTTTATACTATTGAATTCCAATAATGATTTTAGTTAATTTTTTTGTATTAAATGAATAAATAAAAGCATGTACAATAATTATAAATGGCTTAAATAATTTTTTTGTTCATGCAATTTAACACTTTTTCTCATTTTTGTCCTTGTAATTTTTTTTGTTTTAGTCCTTGCAAAATATATTTGTTTTTCTTATTTATTTCGTCTTTAAAATACTTTATATGCTCGATGTAGTGCCCCTGATTATTTACTTCTCAGCGGCTCACACACTATGACACTTCCCATAGTGACACTTCACTCTACATCCTTGTTGGTCAAAACCCTCCACCGGTTAGAACCTTCGTGGGTAACCTTTTTCCAGACTTTGAGAATCAGTTTTGTTTGCTTTTAGGATCAATGACTGACCTCACAAACCAACACGAATCTTTTCAGCGTGTTTTGTCCTTACTCACATGCTTTCTAGGAAACATTCCAAAAGGTCACTCATCCCATAACTATTCCAGCCAAACACGCTTATCTATGAAGTTCTTAAATTATAAGCTACTGAAAAGTAGATGCATCTTGTTGGTACAAGTAGTATCAATTAATTCCTAAAAGTCATCCTCAACTGTACAGTCCTATACCTACATAGCCTCTAGATCCCTCTCATTCTGGTGTGACTCGTCCAAGGTGTTACACTTAAGGCCCATTGGTGTAAATCTCTCTAGTGTTTACCCCCTTGATTTCCTAACAATTGGTATCAAAACCTATGATTCGACTTAGTGATCGACTCAGACAATTAAGATAACGACAATTGATCTATGGATATGGGGATAATTTGTATCAAAAGTCTTCCTAATGGGTGAGTCCATGTATGGAGACCAAACAACGTGTCCTGTGGTCGTGGAACACTGGAGAGCAAGACGGTGCAATATACTAGAGCATGTTGCTGACAATAGCTAGATGGGCTGGAGCAACAATGATTAAGCTCTAAGGGTCACTATGGAATACTCATGGATAAAAATAACTTTTGCTTGAGGGGGAGACTACCATGTGGAAGAGATTCACACTTAAGGAAGAGATTATTGGAGTACAAGTGTGAGGTGAAATTCAACATGAAGTAAGAATGACAAGGATGAGCACCATATTAGTAAGGATAAGACCCATAAACCCGAGCCTTAAGATTTTGGATTAAAGTGTGTGTCAAGCTTACTTATATACTCGAGGCCCATTGGTGTAAATTTCTCCCAAGTGTTTAGTGTTTACCCCCCTCAGCTTCCCAATACAAAGCACTTTTTTTACTGTTCAAAGTGTTATAGATAACACTTTAAGGACGAAAAATAAAACAAACACATTTTGCAAGGACTAAAACAATTTTTTTTGGTAAAGACAAAAATGAAAAATGTTAAATTGCAGGAATGAAAAAAGTATTTAAGCCATTATAAATTTAATATACACATGTGTATAGCAATATATTTTATATTATTAAATTGATATAATTAATGATTTTGATTAATTTCATATTATTCTTATTTTTGCATAAAATAAATAAATAAAAATCTGTAAATTAGTTGCAATTTAAAATCGAGTCAAGCTATGAGTTGAACCAAGTTGTTTGCGAGTTTTAGTTGAATTGAATTTGAGCTAAAAATAAAAATTCATATCAAAATCGAGTTAAGCTTTGAGTTGAACCATTTCTTATTGAGTCGAGTTGAACTAAATCGAGTTCAATCGAGCTAGACTCGGATCGATTCGTTTCAAGTCCTCTTGCAACATATCAGGATAAGAAACCTACGAACAAGCGTGCAGATTAAATTATTTTATTATCTATTATTTTCATTTAGTTTTAAATGGGTCTTCTATTAAAACTAAGTCATTATATTCATAATAAAAATATTATTAAAATAAAAATAATATTAAACTAAATAGTTATGGGATATATAATAATTTTACTATTTTTAGTGTTTAGTTATGATTTAAAAAAATGTAAAAGTTAGTAATTTGTTAGTAGGGACATTGTTTACATAAAGAGTTGTGTCTCATACACCATTTGGTTTTCTAATACATCATTTAATTTTTTTGAAATTCCATAAATGCCCTTGGCTGTTTGTTCCTTATTTTAGTTGTTGGCTTCATACTTGTACTGTCATTATTGCTTTTTGGTTATGCGTTTTGGTTTTTCTGAGCTGTTTGGATTAGGCTGTGCATTGGTGGTTTTGCTTTTGGAGGTGGTAGTTGGGTGGTGATTTAACGCATTCATACAGTGTTTTGGGTTCGTCGGAGTGGAGTGATGTCGTGGTGGCTGCAGCTAGGGATGGAAATGGGCTAGGCTGCCTATCAGGGGTCTTTAGCCTGGTCTGGCTTGTTTATTATAAAGGACATACTAAGGCTTCTTGAAAAGCCTGTTTAAATAAAAAGATCAGGCTCAAACTTTAAAAAAAGTCTGTTAGGCTCAAACTTAACATATATATATATATATATATATATATATATGTTAAAACTTAAAAATAATATATTTATTTTTCTAAAAATATTTTTCCTTATTATGAAGGTGGATGATCAATCACTTCAAAAAATCACCTTGAAAATCTCATAAAATGATTATTACTTATTTGGAAATATAAGTACGATGTTGAGATATTTTTTGTTTAAAATTATTTTTTTAACTTTTCCAAATTGATATTAAGTGTTTTGTAAAATTAAATTTTCTATTAAAAATAGATTTTATAATAGGCTCGTAGGCTTAACCAGGCTTTTAAATAGGCTAGGCCAAGCCTAAAAAAAAAGTCTATGACAAGTAAATAGGCTAGGCCAAGCTTTATGTTTCTAAATCAGGCCAAGGCCTAACCAAGCCTGACCTGTTTCCACCCCTAACTACAGCGAAGTAAGTGTATTTTTTTTTGCCATACGGTTTCGGTAATCTGTGTGAATTATACGGATTACATAATCCATGTGTATGTCATGATCCGTAAGAAGCAGGTGGGTTAAGTAATCCGTATGATTCATGTGAATTAAGTAATCCGTAAGAATCATATGGATTAGGCAATTCGTATGCTCCTTACGGATTAGTTAATCCGTATGAACCATACATATTACCTAATTCGTAAGCAGTGTAACGACCCACCTTGTCACTACGATATCACTACTCTAAACATATAATTTTAATTTTTAATAAAAACTCTATTAATTTGATTATGAAAATGAGAGTAAATTTTTTGCGATAATACACTTATCATACATCGCACAAATACATAAATAAATAAATATACAAATATCTATAAATTGAACCACATATGTCATTCACATGTTAGAACTTAGTTTAGTTTTTTACATGTATTTAAGTATGAAATTTACATGCCCAACCAAAAAGTATTTAAGGAACCAACTAAGAAAGAGTTAATAACAAAATACAACTTTCTCCCAAAATGGATTCCAACGTTATCACGTCGGCTTGACGGCTCCAACAAAAGGATCTCTCTCCAATGTCACCTATTGCTGCTCATCTGCTCCCATGAACGAAAGTTCGCGATCATCATAGGTATCAACCACACGATACAAAATTGCAAGGGTGAGTTTATTATACAAAATCAACAAGTTCCAGATAACAATAATTAGAAAGAAAGCAACAATAACAACCACAATCATTCTCAGTAATCAATCAGTTCAATACACACTCAACAAACTAGTTATCCACTTTTTCCACCATTCAAATCAATTATGCTCAAAATGATGCATGCACATGACTCCACTCTCACCATGCAATGTGGTACCATTCTCATGGAAACAACATCTCTCAGGAAAATGATTCAGTAGTTTA
This sequence comes from Glycine tomentella, assembly GCA_007407185.1. Classification (NCBI taxonomy): domain Eukaryota; kingdom Viridiplantae; phylum Streptophyta; class Magnoliopsida; order Fabales; family Fabaceae; genus Glycine; species Glycine tomentella. The sequence continues at coordinate 78,545 of PYAF01001551.1, forward strand.
TTAGGGTCACCATGTTGTGCATTGGCCATTCCCCCCATGGTGATCAGCCAGAGGCACAAGGGAACTCCAAACCGAGTGACATGCTCCTTAGTATCCGCATTTTTAGCCCATAAAAAAAAAACACAGGTACACACTGCCTTCATTCTATTTCCATTCATGCAATTATGAAGTATGAAACATGGGCATCATCAATGCACTGACCGTGGATAGGGCCAACCCTTCCTCGCAAGGATATCCAATAAGTCATGCACCCCCCGTGTATATACACAACATACAAATATGGGCTCATCCATGCACTGGCCGTGGATATGAACAACCCTTTCTCGCAAGGATATCCAACAGGTCACTGCACCTCACATGTACAATGTACATCCATTACGATGACATCATCAACATCAACCTCATCTCTCATCTATGTCATCATCAACAATGTCGAGATCATTTCATTTCAATATCATCAACAACATTAACATCATTTCATTTCAACATCATCATCATAAACATCAATATCATCTAATATTAATATAATTATCAATATGATCTCATTTCAATATCATCATCAATATCACAAACCTCATTCATTCACAATCCATATTACCACGAGACTGATATTTTAGGAAAATTCTAAATTAAAGAGGAGGACTACAATATAGATATAATAACCTTAGGGCTTGGTGTGTATGGCGCAGGCATTTGCGTGGAGAACCTTGGTTTCTGCAGTTTTGCTGCAGAAAACCAGTTGCAGAAGTGTGGCGCGGATGGCGCCAGGCTGGCGCGATCAGCGCCATGTCCACTGGAAGTTGGCGCGATTAGCATCAGGTTAGCGCAAGTAGCGCCACAGTCTCTGGAATTTGACGCGATTGGCGCCAAGGTGGCGCGAGTGGCGCCATAGGTTCTGGAGTTTAGCACGATCAGCGCCGGAGTGGCGCGGTTGGCGCCAAAGTCTCTGGACTTCCACGCTGTTGGCGCAAGAGTGACGCTGATGGCGCCACAGCCACCGCCATGGTGGCGCGGTTAGCGCCAAAGGTGGCGCGATCCGCGCCAGACCTCGGGTAGGCCCAGTATATAAGGGCAACTCGCGTTTTCTGGGGAAGAAAACCAGTTTTCTTCTTCCTCCATGCCCCAGCCTCCATTAAAGGTGAATCCAAGCTTCCTAGGACCCTATTTGTTGGCCTAAACACCTCCCTGTGACCTAGAAACTTGAGTGAACCGATCAGAAAGCTATAATCCTTCATATTTTCCTTTGAATTGAGCAAAATCCATTCCCTCAGAGAAACCTCTGAAACTTGATTTTGACGAGGAATCAAAGCTTAGCAGGGACTACAGAGCTTGAGGAAGCAGTCCTGCAGCTTTTCTGGTCGCCACTGAGGTAAGAAACTCAAGTTTCTCCGGTTGATTTTGAATTTGGGATTTTCTGGATTTTGTGGTCTATATTGATCTGGGGCTAGAATTAGCCCAGGGTTCTGTAGAAAAACTTGTTTAGAACTGTCTAGTGATGAAGGATTAGCTTTCAGTTTTTGAATTGGTGAATTTTGAATCTTGGCTCTGTGAATGCATGAGTGACTGTTGCAGAGCCACTTATCGATTGTTTTCTGACATGCTAGAGCCTTGATTGAGGTTATGTTGAGCCTGAGAGGCTATTTGAACGGTGCTTTGAGTGAAACTCAGACCGTTCCAGTGATATTTGAAATATGGGCTTATGCTGACCAGAGCTTATATGTATAGGCTATGCATTGAGTCTGAGATGACTCAGATGCTTGGTATTCAGCCTTGAGAGACCTTGTATGGTCTGTGAGAAGCGTAGTGTGGGCTGAGATTGATTGAAACCTAGGATAGGGGAATTCTGTACATGATATGTGCTGTGTTTGAATGTCTATGAATTGGTTTTGATATTAGAATGTCCCTTGAATAGGGCGTGATATTGGAACTGTTGGTGGCGGGAGCCACAGACCAGGGAAGGAACTGCAGAGTAATACCTTGCCAAGTAAGTTCTGAGTCCCTGGGGAATGATTCCCATTTGGTTGCACACCACATTCCGGGGGAGTGATGGTCATATTCATAATGCATGCATTGGGTGTTGCATATCTTACACTGTGTACATTTGTACCTGGTTGTGCTATGAACTGTGAAAGGCATTGAGTGAATCTCTGCCATGTATTGAGGGCATTGAGGGTTCTCTGCCTAGGGCATTGAGTGAATCTCTGCCATGTGAAGGGCATTGAGTGAATCTCTGCCATGTGCTGAGGGCATTGAGTGAATCTCTGCCAGATATTGAGGGCATTGAGTGAATCTCTGCCATGTGGAACGACATTGAGTGAATCTCTGCCGTGGATGTGAAATAAACTTGATATGTATGCTTGTCTGATGTTTGTATTGTGAATTGTGGGCCAGGGTGGGAATGATTTCCCAAGGACCCTGAGCTTACTGAGATATGTATCTCACCCCGTGTGGGGATTTGTGATTTCAGGTGACTCTTCAGATAGAAGAGAGCAGTCTCAGGGCAGGAGGCCCGAATAGAGACATTTCTGCTTGACTGAGAGCAGCAGAAGGAGCTTGAAGGCTCAGTTGTGTTTTGTTTATGTTTTGTACCCTGGATAAGGGTTGTATAGTTCTGTATCCCCTCGATGAGGACAGTTATTCTTTTGTATCACCACGGTGTGGTGAGGACATTGATGTATATGTATGTACAGAACTGTTTAAGATATGATATGAATTTTCCTCCTGAGTATTCTGTGGATGTGTGTTTATCTGTCTATGGTTATGTATAATAACTGGATCAGCAAAGCCGAAATTTATGTGCCTTATATGAATGGTTGTTTTAATCTGTTTTATTTCCATACATAATGAATCAAGAAAAACGATTCTATGCTTCCGCTGAGTGATATTTTAATGTTAATGAGACGCTTATCTGATATTGTTAATGATAACGCACCGGAGGCCTACGGGGTGTTACAATAGAAAACAAACTCTTATGCCCATTTAAAAATTTAATAAAGAATTAAATAGGAGAACGCATAATAAAATTTTGGATAAAGTATCCTCTTTAATTAATACTTTTCCCAAAAATCAAATCATTACAACATCAACACCATTCACAGTTTTATGCATCAATAACAAATTCATCGCATCCTATTAGTTTAAAATATAGTATTTCTTGAAAATCAGCACACAACAGGGACATGCATATATCTTCATAATTGGGTTCCCTGACCTCCAAATATGGTATCAAAAACTATAACCAAACAATAAACTCCCCTTACCTATCTATCTCCCTCTATTAGCTCCTAATAGCATCGTTTTGAGATTTCTCAAGTTCTCGTGCTTTGGCCCAAACATAGAGCTCTATATATCAAATTGAAGATAATTTAATATATATTTCAAAGACAAGGTTAACATTAACATTCGGGGTCAAATACCCACTCAAATTTAAAAAGGGGCCAAAATGGTGTTTCGGGAGTGCACATCAAAAGGACATCATTTTGAAGTTCGGATCACACCAATGTGACCGGGGCTCAACGAAGGCCACAAAAATGACATCAATATTATAAAAATGAATCTTTTACAACGTCTCATTTTCAAAGGTTTTTCAAAGGAAGTGTAAAAATATCTCACAAGAGATACCAAGAGAGGCTTCAAACTAGCTAGGAGAAGGCATAGAAAACACGGTTACCTCGAACAAACCGTGAAGGCAGGATTGGATGCTCCATTCTCTATCAATTTCTCGAGTTGAGTTTTGAAGATTCTGCTTCGATTAAAGTGTTCATCTTCGTGCGGTGGTTCAATGGCGGCTCGTGGCGGTCATCGGTGGTTGTGGGTGATGGAGGAGGATGAGGAGGGGTTGGGTGGCTGTTGGAGAAGAAGACCAGAATTTTCATATTTTTCACGTTGTTGCACCATATATAACCGACTTGACTCGCCCAGGCGAATTTTGGCTCGCCTGGGCGAGTTGACACAATTTTTGAAATTTCACTACTTCGATGAAAAATTAATATCTCGCGCTTCAAATGTTATTTCGCAAATCCCTACGGTCAAACTTTGCATATGTGGGTTAGGAACCTGCCAGTAAAATTTGGGTCAAACTCAGAATCACTCTTTTTCAACGCAGCTCAAACAACTCCACATAACTTAATATTCACACCAGGCAATTTGCACAAGGATAATTTACACAACAATTCAACTAATCTAAACTAATCAAATAATACAAGAAATACATCAAACATATATTTTTAGTTATCGAAATTTCAGGGCGTTACAAGTAGCATACAAATTGCCTAATCCATATGGTTCTTACGAATTACTTAATTCGTATGAATCATACAGATTACCTGATCCGTACAGCTGACAAACAATATTTTTTAAAAATCTTTAATTTTATTAAAATATATTTTATTAAAATTGATTTTAAGTAGAAAAATTATATGTAATAAATTGGATATATGTTGTAATTTTTGTGGATGAATACAATAAGTTAATTTTTTGATTGTTTATTTAAATAGTGTTCTTGGAATTTGAATGTTTTGTTAAAATATGTTATTATTTATTTAATGAACACTTTATTGAATTTATTTATATTTTTAATATTGATGTTGATACAAATATTTATTGAATTTGTCTTATGTAATGAATTTAATGTTAGTAAATATTATTAATATGCGTATGTTTTTGTTAATGATTAAATTTAATTTAAATTTGTTAAGATGGACAACAATGAGTAGATGTATGATAATATTATGTCTGAAGAAATTAATATGAATGAAGACATTGGAGCGGACCGTGATACGTTTGAAAAAATAATTGTTTAATTGATTGTTCTGGAACGTTCAAAATGTCTGAGGTATTTATATGATTTGAATGTAGTTAAAGTTGTTAAGTGATTGAATTAAGAAGATTAAAGATGAATTATCCATTTTTGTAGGTGTTCGAATCCCGTGACGTGGTATTGAAATGGACTCGTACTGCTACATATGATAATGATTTTGTAGCTGTCATAATGAAGAGTGACATGTCAACTGAAAAGATAGGAAGGACATCATTTGTGTTAATTGGTTGTGAAAATTATAGAGCATGGAAAAAAGGTTTGACACCTTCAATGACTAGCACTAGAAAATGTGATTGTCCTTTTAAGCTATGAGACAAATAGGAAATATGTGGATGGTGAAGCTAATATGTGGCAATCATAATCATGTTTTGGCTAAGTCATTATGTGGACATCCATATGTTGGTCGACTAAATGAGGAGGAAAAGATCATTGTTACTGATATGACAAGGTCGATGGTGAAACCAAATAATATTCTTCTAACTTAGAAGGATCACAATGCCAATAGTTATATAAATTTGAAGCAAGTATGCAATGCAAGATATGTATACCGGATTCGTACAAGAGACAATAATACTGAAATGCAACAACTAATAAAACTTTTTGAACGCGACATGTATATTCATTGACATAGATTGAAGGATGAAAATGTTGTACGTGACTTATTTTGGACACATCCGGATGAAGTAAAATTGAGCAATGCATATCATATGGTGCTCTTGATAGATAGTACATACAAAACAAACAGGAAAAAAACTTCTTTTACTTGACATTGTTGGTGTGATACCTACTGGGATGACATTTTCAGTTGCATTTGCCTATTTAGAGGTGAAACGTATAAACAATGTTTTGTGGGTCCTTAAACGCTTTAAAGGGATTTATCTTAAAAGTGGTTTTTTTCCAGAGGTCATTGTTACCGATAGAGATTCAGCATTGATGAGTATTGTGAAAACTGTTTTTCCAAAGTCAACCAATTTATTGTGTCGATTTCACATTGACAAGAATGTGAAGGCAAAATGTAAAACTTATATTCGACAGAAGAACGCATGGGACTATGTCATGGAAGCATGGGGAAGTGTTGTTGATCGTGCTACTGAGAAGCAATATGATGATTGTCTTATGAAGTTTGAAATTGCATGTTCACCAAGGCCAACGTTTTTTGATTATGTGAAAGACACATGGTTGAATCCCCACAAAGAAAAATTTGTTACAACATGGACAAATAAAGTCATACATTTTGGAAACACTACAACTAACAGGTAACAAAATTGTTAAAATCATTGAATTTGTGATTTGAATAACTTTGATGTCTGACCATTGCTTAAATTATGATTTGAATAACTTTAATGTCTTTGAAATTAATTGTTTTAACCATAAACTACAAGGTTGAGTCTGCCCATTGGACCTTAAAGCGGTTACTATAGAATAGGCTTTGAGATTTATATAGTATTTGGGATGCCATGAACAATATGATCACCTTGCAACATACTAACATAAAGGCATCTTTTTAAAGAAGCACACATGTGGTGGGGCATGTTTTTAAAGTTATGTTGTACAAGAGACTTAACGGCATGGTGTCCAGGTACGCGTTAAACCAAATTGCTGTTGAGTTTGAGCGAGTCCATTATGCAGGCAAAAACAGTTCTTGTTGTGGATGTGTTATGAAAACTACGCATGGTCTGCCTTGTGCATGTGAGCTAGCTAAGTATGTCGTTGGAATCATTTCGCTTAACAACGTTCATATTTTTTGGTGATGGTTGAATTTTTCAGACCAAGGTATGCATGAGTGCGAAGTCAACATAACTAAAGAAATGGAAGTCATATCCAATCGTTTTGAAAAGCTTGACATGTGTGGGAAAGTGACACTAAAGACTAAGCTTAAAGAAATTCCGTATCCTGATTTAAATTCCATGTGTCCCCCCTGAAAAGGTAAAAACTAAAGGTGTTAAAAAAAATCTAACAAAGCACCAAAGGTCAACGAAAAGGGACCATCTTACTTTGAGTATGTCGATGAATTATATTCTATGCAAAATAGTTGCTCCACTAAAAAACGGTCTAGTTCCTCGTTTGATGTTCTAATGAAGAACAAGATTGTTCCTATGCTCGATCAATGTCATTCATTTATGCAGAAATTCATTTTGAACATCACTGATGTTAAAGTTGATGGTAATTGTGGATATCTTGTAATTCCTGCCTTATTAGGTTATGGTGAAGATTCTTGGTCTTTGGTACGCAATCATTTGCTCAAAGAACTTGCACAATGGTCTGATGAATATATAGCCTTATTTTGTGGGATTACATAGGTTTGAGACCTTAAAGCGGTCCCTACTAGTTGATGGATTGTCCAAAGTAAAAAATTATTGTCTTCAGTTATGATTTGGATTCATTTTGAATCTAAATTGCAACCAATTTATTTCATTAACTGTTTACTTACAGGTAACGATGGATAAGTGGATGGATATTACCGATATAGGTTATGTAATTGCATCAAGGTATAACTTCATTGTTGTTTCTCTTTCACTACAGGAAAGTATGACATTTTTCCCTCTAAGAAGCCAACCTCCTAGAGATCCTACTGTTCATCGCATTCTGTGCATTAGTCATGTGTTTGGTAACCATTTTGTTCATGTATAACAATAACTGTTTTTGTTTATGAATTGTCTTAACTATGTCAAATTCATAATTTCGTGCATTTGTGTTACAAACAAGTTCTTTTGAGAGACGAATGTCCTTTGCCATCGACGACATTCTTGTGGTGTATTCACTGTACAAATGAAGCAAAACAGTGGCCCAATCCTTATATTAATCGAATGCAAATATATACTAAATCGATGAAGTTGTTCACACAACATGTTGACTTAGGAGATGTGTAATAATTTTTGGAAACAGTTAGGCATTGTATAATAAATTATATGCATCAATATTTAATTTTAAAATCGTGAAAGTTAGTGTTGTGATAACAAGAGTAAAATAATGTTTCATTTAACGAATAAGTAAACATGTGCTAATTGTCTTCAACCTCGTCAACCCACATGCCTCCTCTGTGTGTCTCTTGGCCGTCTAGATCGAGTATAGACTATTCCGTAGTCAATGACACCAAGCGCTAGATGCAGAAGGTGCTCCGTTGTAGTGTATGCATCCGTGCCCTCTATAACCTACCTCATATCAATCATATGTTGCAAGCTCTCAGCTATCCGTTGGCACATGGCCTGAAATAAGGACATATTGAAAAAATAAACATTGCATTAGCCAATAAATATGCCTAATAATAACGAAATAATAAAATGAAGTAAATTTACCACAACATGTGCTAGCGTCTGAGATTCAAGAGATGCGATTGACGCTAAATCTGGCACTACATCTGTATGATGATCATACACAGGTGGTGGATCTGATACAGTATGAGCGACTATCGGAATGTGTCTATGCAGCTCCCCAACCTGTGGCGGCGTCATGAATGGGTGAGAAATGCGATAGAACCACTCCATATATCCAGCAACACTTTCACTTGGATAATCAACCAAGTCTCTAGTTGCTGCAAGGTATTATGAGAAGTGGAGCCATTTGTCGTCAACTTTTTCAATGGATGGGACTTCAAAAATAGCCAGTTTTGGAATTTGTTGAACATATCCAAACTGCTTAAGGACCCGCTCTGGTAAATTCTTCACAATGTTAGGATCCCATCTAAGGGGCCCAGAAAATAAAGAAATCGCGTCAAAATCTTTGTCGGCACGGTGCTCCCATACAGTGTCCAACAAACATCATCAAGTGTCAACCTATCTATACGCTTACGATAGGTTGTCAGAGGTAATGCCTTGGCACTCTTCTAGCGGCAAGCACGTGGTTCCCTCTCTTGGTAGTCATCGTTTGCAACCACATTTCCTACAGTAGGAAAATGCTCATTGATCCAGCACTACATATTAAAAGCCAAAAGTCCGCAATACATCAAACATAAGAGACACACATTGTTGTTTATACAATACATAAATGAATTATAATATAATTACCTATAACAAAGTAATATATCCAGCCAGATGTTTTCCGTGGTGCTTACATGTGCAATTCAAATTATCATACATGTGCACAAGAGCAGCTGCTCCCCAACAAAATCTGGCAGATTGGTCCATATCGCGGAAAGCTTCCAAGAATACCATACCTATATGTGTGACACACTTGTTAGCAAACAAAGTGCATCTCACAAGATGCAGCAAATATGCCCTAGCTGCTAATATCCACTGTCTGGCCTGACACTTCACATCATATAATTCCCGCAGCCACGACAATCGAACGTACGCATCGTGGCATTGTGTCGTCTCAGCTTCAACTTCTTCAACGGTTACGTCCAGCAATTCAACCAACAAGGTAATGGCCTCTCCCACGTCAATTGCATCATAGGAGTGGAACGCTCCCATAATAGGGATATGCAAGAGGGAGGCCATGTCATCCAATGTCACTGTACATTCCCCCACAGGCAAATGGAAACTACTAGTTTCAGGGTGTCATCTCTCCACAAAAGCAGATAGCAATCCCCTGTCTCCAGTCTCCACTGAGCAAGAAATCAAAGGACTTAGACCCATGGCAGCCACTAAGCCTTCAATCTCAGCTGCAGGCTTCCCAAATTTAACCACTTTACGTCCGTGGGAAGCCAACTTTAACTCAGCACGTTCCTACAATAAAGAATATATCAGTTTACAATCATTATCATCACTAATAATACTTATTCAGGTATGTAATTCATCATATTAATATCTCTCCTGCCCAAACTCTAAGAGCCACATGATCAGCGTACTCAGTCAACACGGAACAATCTTCCGGCCCTCCTGGATAAGATTCCGACTCAATACCTATATCCTTTGTCGCAGGAATATCAATCTCCACATGTGGTTCATGAACAGGAGGATCCTCAGGAACAACAATACCTGTCCTTTGTCTACGAACAGATGTCGTCGGCCTACGCCGCTCAACGGCTTCATCTTCTTTACCTCTAACATTTCTACCCAGTGCTCGGGCTACAACTCTTCCAAGAGTCCGACGCAATCCTCTAGTCTTAACCATTATCTGTACAACATTTGTTTACATGTTAATCTATGACTTCAAACCAAACCCAAGCAACAACAACACTCAACCACTCCAAATCATACACAAGTTCCTTATTATAAAAAGCTTCAACAACTTTGATTGACATACATACATATCTTACAAATACAGTTCTAACCAAACCAAGCTATAACGGGTATTCAATTCATGTAAATCAAAAAATCATCCTACACAAATTGTTTATAAAAGACAAGGAAAATTCTTAATCCAAAATGTCCAAAAACTCATGTTAATAAACATTTCTAAGTTGATTTATGGACTTAAGAATTGTAAAAAAAAATACATAATAAATTATAATTCACATTCTAATATATATTTTTATTACTTAATTATTTTTAATTTAATTATTTTAAAAATATTTTTTTAAAAATAAATACACAAACGGATTGACCAATCCATATGAAGGCCATCTTCTTCTTACGGATTATTGAATTGGTATCCTCCTTAGGGTCATTTTATAGAAGACGACCACCACGAGCAACAAAACGTCTTCAAAAGGGAATCACTCACCAGGGTCGCCATGAAACGGAGAAGAAGACCACCACGAAAGCCAATGAATACGACGAAGGACCTCGACAGTGCGGTGCGGTGGGACGGAGAACGAAACCAATCCAAGGAGGGGAGCGGAAGAAGCAGAACGAATTGCAGAAGAAGAAAACAAAATTGAAATAAACTAAAAATATTAAACCTAATATTTAAAGGGTATATAAGGAAATACACTATTTGTCAAATGGTGTATTAGAAAAAATTATGGTGTAGGAAGCTTAACCCTTAAATAAATTGTTTTGGATCGAGTCTAGGCGTACTTCCAGCCCAACCGATTCTCTTAGGGAGTTGTTCTCCTTAACCTAATGTTTACTATTCACAACCTCAGGTTCTTTAAAATTTTATTCCCAAAATATTCTTTTAACAAAAATATGTTTCTGTTATGTAAATATACAATGGAAATATGTTTCCATTATGTATGAGGGGATGCACAAAAATAAACAACAAAATATATTTATGTTGTATACTTTATACAATGGAAACATATTTTCTTTGTGGATTTTTTTTAACACGCCATATAATTACAACGGAAATACAATTATGTTGTATCAAGTATATACTTAAACATATTTTTGTTGTGTATTTTTTATGCAACAAAAATACATTGATGTTGTTTATTGTTTTGCACTCTCTCTTTCACAACAAAACTATAGCTATGTTCGACAAAACTAGTTGAAACACTCGCTGATAGTTGAAAGCTAGAAACTTTTAAGCTAGGTTATTAAGAGCCATTTTGTTTAAACTTATTTGTTGAAATAAGTGTTTATTTTAATAAAATAAGAAACTTTCTGGTTTTTAGGGTGTTTGTCTAAACTGTTTATGTTTAAAAAAATTTTTTTTACTTATTTTAATAAGCAAATCATATATGCTTCTTAAAAAAGTGTTTATATAAAAAGCGCTTATTTTAAAGTTATTTTTTTAAGTTTGAACAAACACACCTTAAATCATAAGTGTTGGTTAAACTAGCTATTGAAATAGCTGAAAAAATATAAATTGACATGAATGACATATTTAAAAAATAGTAATAAAGAAATTGAATAAATATTTTATGGATAAAAGAGAATAAAATATATAAAGCTAAAAGCTAGAATTTTAAAAAACGTTACTTCAAATAGCGTTTAAAAAAACTTTAGAAGTTACTTAAAAAAACTTGTTTACTAAATAGTCAAACAAATTTTTCAACTAGTTAAAAAATTAAAAATTAACTTAAATGACTTGTCAAACATAGTATTTTCCATTTTGTTAAAGTTTAACGAAAAAATTGTAACTAATTATAGATATAAATTGTCCTTTTTTAAAATTAAAAGTAAATTAAATAAGATACAATCTACCTTTTTTAATAACAATTGGTATCATATAAATCATCTTTTTTAATTAAAATGGAATTAATTATGATAGAAGTTATCATATATAAAAGTAATCAAATTAGTTAATAAGCAAATTTCCAAGAGTATTATGTGCTATCATTCTTTATTTGCCCCTTTTAAAATGTCTTCTAGTTTCATTCATGCACATGATTAGTAGTCAATCATCTAACAAAAATGCAGATGACTGCATAGTGCATAATCCAAAAGGTTTATTGAGTACATTGGCAATACCTAATTCTTACATTACTAGGCACCAAATTGAGCTAATTTGATGCCAATTGATAAGAAACATATTTTAACATAGCATTTTACCATTAACAAGTGAAGTTGAGGATGAGCTAATCCTTAAGTAACAAAATATAATCTATAAAAAACTTACAACTATGGAACCACCCAGGGATCCTTAACAGGGAAGTTTCAAGTTGATGAATCACCTTTTTTTTCCCTTATTTTGTTGAATTAGCCTGGTCAGGAATTATCTATATGAGCTCATCCAATTTCAATTAAGCCACTGCAACAACATGAGACTTGTAACTCTGGCTTTCTTGCTGCCTGTGAACTGAGTTTTTGACGTTAAGGCCAGGTGCACCAAAACAGAAATAATGGCCCCTCAACTTCCTTCCAACAGAAGTTCTCTTTACCAACTTTGGAGATTCATCATCATCAGGTTGTGGTGGTGGTGGTGGTAGTAGCTGTTGACTTGAACAAGACGGCCCGGCGATGTCATTGTCAATGAAAATTCCCTTTTGCTTGTCTATTGATCTAGGTGAAGAAATTGATGACTTTGAAAAGGAACTAGACCTGGATCTGCCAGAAACCTTTGCATGTGGCAATGATTGCATGACTCCATGCACTAGTCCAGAAGCAAACCTCTTCTTGGCATTTGGACTTGATTGGTGACTCCTGACAGAAAGAGTTCTTTTGTTGTTGGGAAGTGAAGATGGCCTAGAAAATCTTTGTCTAAGTGGTGTTGGAGTTTCATCAAAGCTGTTATTCCATTTCCTGCACGAGTCCACTGAACCCTCATCTGTTGTACAAGATTTCTTGAACCCTTTTCCTGTCCTTCGCTCTAGGCCACAGAAGAACTCTCTTCAACCTTGCTGCTGCATGGTTGACAGTACTATGCCTTTTGGTTGCGATTGGAACACGATTCTCGGTCGGATTCGGATCGTATGGAATGTGATCTGATGAAGATGAACTCATTCCTCCACTTCCATGATCAGCAGCACTAGCATCTGACACATTCTCAATGCCAGTGTACAAAAATATCTCAGTGTCTGAGACTCTGAATGATGTCCCAGGACTGCTTCCAATGCTTTGCATTCTTAAGTGTGATGCTATGGCTTTTCTTGAACTATGGCCTTGACAACCAAACATTCCCCCAGCTGAGATCAATTTTTTGATTAGTATATCTGATGATGCAGATTTGGGGTGTTGCCTAAGGTAATCTAGTGGGGTCATGCCCTCAACATCACATATATTCACATTTATTAATGGTGCTGTCATCAAGAGCTGCACAAGATCAGTGTGAATGTTGCCTATGATGGCCATGTGAAGAGCAGTTCTTCCATCATTGTTCTTGACATTGATGATGTCTGCCACATGAAAGTTCTTACCACTTAGCATGTTTCTCAAAAGTTCAACCTGCTTGTCCAATCTTCTGAATGCATGAGATTTAAAACCAGACACTGCCTTGTGGAGAAAAGTTTCTCCAGAGTTGTTTCTCAGAGAGATCAGTAAGGGAAATGCTGAGACTAGAGCTTCAGCTGTGGGTAATTGGCCCCTGGAAGCAGCCACATGCAAAGCAGTGTTATCCTGATGGTCTGTGGAGTTGATCATGTCAAAGGATGATATAAGGTATTTAACTACCTGCATAAGAGGCAATACTAATTCAGATTTAATGTCATATCATTACAACAAAATCAAATGACAAGATAAAAGAAGTGGTTGATCTTCCTTTCTGTGACCATAATTGCATTAATATGGGAAGCTCAATCAATAACAATAGAGTAATTCTTGAACAGTGCCTATAGCCTATAGGCACAACCAATCAAAAGCTCTAAATGCATTAAAGTAATTATAAAAATGATAAAAAAGTCTCTGGTAAAATTACTCCTTCCAATCCTTTTGATGAAAACCTTTTTTCAAAAGTTTACCTTGGTCTTTTTTTATAAGGAACCTCAAGATTCTCTACTGTATTACTATTTTTTTTTACAAAAATACCCTTAATTATTCAACAATTTGTTTTGCTAAATAAAAAATATATATAATATATTAATTAATTTCTTGGACTCTCCTCTCATGAGGATAAGGGAAGATCACTTGGCAAACTTACTCATTCATTTTTCCTTTTCCTATACAATGCAAAAGGTTATTACATTAGATGAGATATATTAATTAATTAGCTGCAAAAATGTTAAAGAGAATGAGGTCTTAATAATTTAAGGGTGATTCAAGGAAAATTAAATAAATTTTTGATAAATCCAACTAATACCAGTAACTACATTCCTTAATTCTTTGTAAAGTGGTTAAAAGGATCCTTAATATATATATATATATATATATATATATATATATATATATATATGACCAGGACCAAAGAGAGTATTTTAATATTACTATGAGCTTTTAATTACTTGTGCCTGTGGACATAATCTATGTGATCATGCAAGAATTACTCACAATAATAAGGATCTTACTAAGATTAGAATAATTCTGCTGCGAACTGATATTCCATACCAAATATTCTCTGTGAGGGGTGTCTTCATTGTACACATCAAGAAATAATCTATGTTCAATCAACACCAAACAAAATTTTATACATTGAGAACTTTTAGAATTCCTCTACTACTACACCAGAATAGTCATCTGAAAGGGGTTATGAGAAAGAAGGCAAAAGAGTAGCAGTAGCTTCAAACATTTGGTGCATAAAAAAGAAACAAAACTCATAATGAAAGACAAGACTATCACCTCAACTTGCCCTCTGCCTGCAGCTGCATGCAAAACAGTAGACCCATCAGCATCTCTATAAGCCAAAACATCAGAGCAATTGGCAAGAAGCTCCTCCAAAATCTTCAGATTTCCACCTCTAGCAGCAGCATGAACAGCCCTATTGGTCATTTCCCACCTGTAAACAGAAGGAATGTCCCCAACATGCTCCTCCACCATCCCACCTTTGCCACTCAAAAACCTTGGTGAAACAGCAAAATCAAATAGCAGCCTAAAAACCTCACAATTCTTGCTCCTTGCAGCAGCATAGAGTATGTCAGTAACACCATACTCCCCCTCACCAAAAACCAGCAAAGAGTTCCTCTCAAGAAGGACTTGAACAAAACCCAAGTCCCCGGCTGAGGCAGCGGTGTACATTAGCCATCCACCGTATCCAGCACGAATTAGAGAGTTCTTCCCTCTCTTGGACTCAGATTCAAGAAGCAGTTTCTGTGCCACCTCGCTCCGAAACTTCGCAACATCATTGAATTGTTCTTCATCATCCCACACCACTTCCAAGCGCCGGATTCGGCGCAGGGAAGTGAGCTTGAAAAGGTGATTACTGTCCATTCTGAGCAGCTCACGGACCAAATCATAGTGGCCATTAGCAGCAGCCCAATCAATTGGTGATGCATACCACCACTGGTCCCCAGTGCTCTCCCAACGCAGAGGAAAGTATGTAGGAGGCATTGACAAGATTGAAAAGGCTAAAAAAACACACTAGTGATTTGAAAACTCTAACACAAGTAACAACTTTAACAAAATGAAAGCTGGATAATAATTGAAATTGAGAAGAACAAACTAATATCAACTCAACCTCACACTAAAACTAATGATTGAAAAGTTGAAAGGGAAAAGAAAGAATGAGAGAAAGAAAGTAATTGAGGATGAAACTGATAGAGCACAAAATAATAGTATGGAAGCTGGACCTGTGTGAGGAATATAGAAAACTGATACAGCACAAGAAGGCTTACATGGGAATTATGACAATGAACAAGTAATTAAGTGAGTATAAAAGGGGACCAAAAGAATTCACATGTGAGAAATGTAGAAAATCACTAAAGCATACACATGAAGACAACACATGAGACTAATTAAAGGTTTGAATAGTACTAGTTGCAAAATTCCATTAGAACACTTGGTAATCAAATATGATAAGTATCACAAGCTCACAAGGAAAAAGAAGGGTCCCCTAAGGTTGGTTACGTGGGATGGTGGTGTGATCATAATTAATAATATCAAGTAAATAATAGTATGAGAATGGAAACAGCCATAATTGTTCTCACAAAGTTAACACAGAAAAGGTAAGAGGCACTTCAAAGAGGAATATTGTTTATAAAAGTGATCACAAGACCATTTGCAGAAGATAACATGAGAAAGGAATGTTGTATTTCAGAAGGAAGAAAAAAAATTAGTTCAACTAGGAATCTTAAAAAGGGAACTCTAAGATGCCAATTAAAATCTCATTGATGATTATGGTTTAGAACAGTGAACCCTTTGTAGGATGCAAAGGACATCAATAATAATGAAAGAAGGGTTGGATGCAATGATGGTAGAAGTAGGGAAGTTCAACAAATGGTAATGAGATTTCACTGTTCACCAAGGTATTGAAGTAATTATAGATGGCTAAACTGAAGCAGGGTGCTTTTGCTTCACACACACTTTCAGAGACAGAACTCATGTGACCATCAAATGTTGTGTGCAACTTGTAATTAAAATAAATTATCAGTCTTTTGGACAATCAATCAATTATATTCTATAAAGATGTGGTTAAAGTGATAGTTTAGTTCCACAATTCACATCTTAATAATGTGCTTGCTTATTCCTCCGGAATGTTTTGGCAAAGTTTATTGAAATTGACCTTTTTTTTTTTCCTTTATCACAACTTCGCAGCATATTATACAGCCACACGTTTGCAAAATATAGCATCTATGAAAAATAAAAATGGTAGGTTGTCGGTTCACGCTATCTTTTAAAGGAAATTCTACTTGCTTTCACTAAACAAATTGTTCTATTCTTCTTTCTCATTTATTAATTTAATATAAACAAATTATGTGTATATATGAATGGCCTACAATGGTAGGCCTTGCATCAGAGAGAGGTGGGGGTTCAAATCTTACCTTGGCAAATGCAGTAACTGAGTTGACCTGAATTTAAATCTTACCAAAGTCGGTTATTGGTAGGTTATGTATATTATTGTAAGCATTCGTTGAGTATGGAGATCCCCAGACATCCTAAATTCTACTTCTAGCAAAAAGGAAAATATATATGTTTTTAGTCATTGTGTTTTTGGTAAAAATTAGTATTACTACTCATATTTTAACTTTGTTTAATTTAATCCTTGATTTTTTTTAAAAAGATAAACAAAAATTACTACTTTTTTATAAAATTTAGGAACTAAATTCAACAAAGTTCAAACTCGAAAGTTATAATAAAGTTTTACCAAACTTATACTAAACTCATATTTTACTATAAAAAAAATATATATGTATATAATTAGTAGAAAACAATATTATGTGATTGGAGTGGAGCTGCCAAAAAAAGGTATGAAAAGTAAGTGTGCAAAACTGCAAATATTAACTTTCATTTAGCAACAAAATATTGTTTGGGGGTTTCTGAGTAACAGTCTCCCTAACCCACCGGCCTCTCTAAAAGTAGCTGAATTCTTTGTGTTCGTGAACCTAAATTTAGCGATTGGTCTAAAAGTTTCAACTATCAAAAATTAAAACAACTAAATCAAAATTTGTCGGCCTAATTAACCAATGATTTGGTGCCATGGCAACATGAAAAGAACAAGCTAGAAATTTTCAGTTTGGTCTCGAGAATTATTATACGTTTATATAAACTGATAACGTATATCATAAATGGATACTTTTTTCGCAAACAAAAAGTGTTTCTGAGAGAAAAGTAATATTGTATGTGAAATTATGCCGTGAGCAATAATACTTTTACTTTGAAAGTTTTGTTATTGGAATTTTCTTCTCGCATACATTCCTATTCTTGGGTAGAATTTCATTTTTCAAATGTTTTTATTACCAGAAACTTGTACAGTTATTCTTCACTTATAATTTATTCGACAAATAGAGAAACACAGCTCATGTCAATTAATTTTTTTAGAAAGACAATTAATGAGTATAAGTCTATGACTATTAGGACTATTTGCCAAGGTTAAACAAAGAAAATAGAAATCAATGTACGAAGAACATGTAAACATGAGGTAATGAAGTAATTTGACATTATCAAATTAAGAAATGTAAATGACAAGAAAGCAAAGCAAGCACGCGTGGTGGACATGGCTGATGTGTCCCTCGTGAGAATATACCATCAATAAAGTTTCTACCCTTCTTCCACAAAAGATCTTATCCAGTGTTGACCAGAAACATTTTCCGGGGACTCAACAAAAGCAGTATTGGTTGAATAATTGAGACTTGAGAGATACTCCTTTCTTATTACCATCATCAATTATTATCTTGTGCTATTAATATCCAACCTCTTTGATCCTAACATATTATCCTAGTTTTTCAGCTCTTATGTCTCACTATAAATAAGAGTTAAGAGACACATGTCAAAGAAGTTATGAAATTGACTTGTTGGTGGAAAGAATGAGGAAGAGATTGTGGATTCAAAACTTTTCCAATAATAAAAACTAATAAATTAATAATTAATATTGGCCTTTCATAAAATAAAATAAAAATAAAAAGCACAGGTCAAATTTTGAATGCAATTAAGCCACAGATAGGAAAAACAGAAGCCATCCAATATTTCAAGATACATGCTTCATGCTTGCAGAAAAGCCATCAATATCTCATAAGCCAACAATTTATTATCACCACAACTGAAATGTATAAACTGAGGGGGTGAACAATTATTTGAGAATCAATGGCCTTAATGCAAGTTAATGAGGGTTGGTAATCCCTTCAGACTGTGGTGGTTCACCTTGCTTAGGACATGGTGCTGGCAGGGATTATGTTTTAAAAGATCTTGGTGAGCTGTCTTTGCTAGGTGCTCAACAGTGACCTGAGTCCAACCAAACCACTCATGTTCGTTGATCTTGGAATCACAACTCTCAAAAAGCAAAAGTGAACATGTGAGAAAGGCAGCTTTAACATATAGGTATTACATCCAAAAGCTTTTAACAACAATGATGCATGTCATGTCCAATTCCACCCTCCACTAGTATCATTTTCTTGCCTCCTCTTTTAACTTCAGCTAGTCTCTTTCTTGCTTTAGTGAGGGGTCAGAAAAACCAAACCATCACGTGGGCTCTAGGAGCATGACAACCCTCACTAACAACACAAAATCCTGTTTATTGAACAAGGTTGGATTATAAACATTGAATCATTGTGATGGATATGCTCTTACCACCAGATTATGCCATCTAAACATGTGGAGATTCAGTATTACAGTTCAATTATTTGATTGAACATCTAATAATTGATACCATATGTAATGTGGTATAATATTATCTCTATCTCTCACTTTTATTGTTGTTATATATACATGCATCTCAAAAATAAATTCTAAAATAAAAGAGAACAACTTTTCCTTGTCCCAATTTTGCATTTAGAAAACATTAAATATTTTCCTATGTGATAAATAGATACAGTACAGGGACCACAATCAAGAAAAAAAAAATTAATGATGCAGGGAGCCAGTCAGGGACCACTGAACCATGACCAATACACATACATTATCCCCAGATCTTAAAATGATTAAACTCTTCTAACTTTGATATAATGTATAAATTGAGAAGATAAAAAAAATATCATTATTTATTTTAACTGAAAGTACTCTGTATATTTAACTCACATTAAATCAAAGATATATGCACACTAAGGGACTGTTCACATCGAAACAATTTTTTTATTTTTTATTTTCAAAGATTGTATAAAAAAATTAAAATAAAGGAAAACAGAAAGCAATTCCCACTTTAGAAGGGTAAATTCCTTTTTAGATAAAGCAATTAAAAAGTTCATCAACCCATTCCGGTGTATGACTAATCCTCGATAGAAGGCTCCACCAAGTCAATGATAGTAAAGGGAAATAGTATATGCATTTTTAGTAAACCTCCAAAAGTGAGATAGCCATTGGATCACCCACAAGTTCACTGGCTGGGGGACAAGAGATGGTGGCTTACACCCATGAAGTTCGATAGCAATGTCAAAACTATGGCCCATATACATGAAGCAATAAAAATAACCTATAGATAATTGCATTAAGTGGAACTAGTTTATGTTTCTAAAGTACAATATACCATTCTTGTAAGATACCAGTCTTGTAAGAAGAATCACATAATGGGAGCAATGCCAATCACAACAAATCTCATTGCATTTCTATCAAAAATGATTACAAAAATTTAAAATTCCATATTTATCTTTCACAAGATAAGTATGTAATGGGGAAATTTTTCCAAATCCTTACTTAACAATGTTTTGAAGGAAAGCAAATTTTATGCGCACAAATGTGCAATTACCGTTGTGTAGTCACCACAATTTTGAGTTTGAGGGGAAGGACATTCCTTCCCCGTCTATAAGAATCCTCTTGAATGAATATTCTAAATGTCTAATCAGTCTTGAAAAGCTAAAGCAAAGAAAAGAAGAAAAAATATTGTTGACCAGATTCGGTTTAATCAACAAAGGCAATCACATTTAATCTACCATGGGGTAACAGACAGAAAAATAATAGAAAGAAAAGAAACAACAAAAGTGTTAAACCATGCAATTCTTTGGCTTTTTGTTCCGCTTAATGTTTTGCACACATGTATGCTAATTACTCAAAGGAATCCCAGAAGACCGAGAATCACAAAATAATAAAAGAAATGGAAAAACTCCACACTGTTATTTCAAACCCCCCTCTTCCTAATTTCTCCATTTGACAATTGAATCAGTTCTTTGCCTTGACAGAGTTATTCTCCTTGATCCTTGCTCGGGTATCCAGCTTAACGAAGCGTTTTAGATCCTCATAAGATAGTGTATCAATATTCCTCCTACGCAGTTCACTAAGTGCAGGGCGTTTATCAAGCAGATGCCACAACCAGTCAGGGTATTCTGAATCAGGCTGGATTTTTGGATCAGTTCCTTCCTTGAGAATGTTGGCACCTACAACTGTACTTGACTTGACTTCCTTGCTAAGTGTTGATGCTTTGGGCGCATCAGCAGCTGCACCCCCTTTAGATCCTTTCTTTGCTTTACCGGTGGCAAAAGTTCGTTGGCATGCAACCCCAACTACCTCTTTTGTGGTAAGAATGTGTCTAATATACCTGGCACGGTTCATTGCCATGACGTTCTTCTGAAAGATTCAGACAAATTTATTTCACTTCAGGGTGGAACATAACTATATAGAAGAATAACTCGATATGAATACATGTACAGATCTACATTCTACCCTGTGTCAGCTAAATAATCTCTTCAAACTTGAATTCAACACCCTTGATTGCTTAGAGTTCAGATACCTAGTTTATCAATAAGATGCCGTACAACGCATAAACCTAAACTTCTACCTTCCCTTTTAAAGGTTTTACTTAAGAGTTTGATAAATTTAAAACTAAAAGGAGAGCAGGACACACAAAGCTGAAATTATAAGAACCAATATCATTCCCCCCTCCTTCCAAATCCCACAGAACTATTTTTTATGCATTTTGATATAAATTTGGCTAAAACCAGTGGCCATGCATACGTCTGCAACATCTATATTCTATCCAAAAGAATAACCGTAAAATGTTTAACAGTATCGTCTTAGTGATTCAAGGAGAAATAATTGCTTATTTTTTCCTGCTTCATACAAGATTTCTTGAAGAAAAAAAATTATTTCTTAAAAAGTAATCTACACCAAACAGGCTTTTAAATAATATAGGATAAGATGTGTTCTAAGTCTCAATCAAGATCAAAATTGGTCTTGATCCCTAAAAACAATAATTTTGCTCGTGGTATTTTTTATAGCTTGTGATTTTGTAATTGTACCTCCCTATAAACCTGTGTTCCACCAAGAGGGACCAAAATCATCAATTATAATAAAATAAAATAAAAAATGAGAACCAAAATCATTATTTTTAAATACAATTGCAATTCAGAAACTAAAAAACTTAC
This sequence comes from Glycine tomentella, assembly GCA_007407185.1. Taxonomy (NCBI): domain Eukaryota; kingdom Viridiplantae; phylum Streptophyta; class Magnoliopsida; order Fabales; family Fabaceae; genus Glycine; species Glycine tomentella. Next base: position 100,444 of record PYAF01001551.1, read on the forward strand.
TACTGAATAGCTTCACATTCTATTTCCCAGTCTATATTTGTTTCTGAAGCGAAATATAAAAGAATACAAATTCCAACATTATAGAGTAAACGCTAACACATCACAATCAAATAATCAGAGTTTCCAGAAGGCTCATAAAGCATATGCTACCTGAAGAAATGAACGGGAGAAGCAAAGACTTTACAGTTTGGAGAAAAGGTGGAATCAAACGGTGGTTTCCGCCGCCGTTGCTTGTATGCTATGATGCGTCCACTATCTGAACTCGAAGCTTCTTAATGGTGGCTCAATTCTGAAGGGATCCAAAAATGGGAATGAAACCCGAATCCAAAAAATGAACAGCTTCTTTTCTATGGGCCTGAATTGACACTACATGCAAATCCATTAAAGGCCCATGTCAAGATTTTCCTTTTGTCAGTATATGCAAACCCATTACAGGCCCAATGTCAAGGTTTTCCTTTTTGAATCCCTTTTGTCTTCAATGATACCCTCGCTCCATTTATTTTTTAAAATACATATTTAGTCTAAAATTATGTTGGTTTCACTAATAAAGGTTGATCCAGTTAGTGAGGAATAAATTAATTTTTCAAAAGAATGTGAGTTTGATTCCTCTTGTCGATGCGAGAACCTGAGATTCAACTCATCTAAAATTTCAAAAGAGATTTTGATATATTTGGGAAGAAAAGATGTGAAGAGTACTTTTTTTAAAAAATAGGAATAATTTTGTAATAACAGTTAAAGAAATAAGAGAGGTGCCATTAAAAAAAAATCACGTAAAAGCAATTACCATATTCAGAATAATGTTTCACTCAGTCTAATTGTTAATTATTTTCCTTAAATAGGTTTTTGTTCTTCCACGTTTTCTTTGCAAGTTGCAACTAGGCTTGAGAATTCAGAAGTATATACAAGGAAAATTAGTAGAGGATTACTTTTGGCAATGTTACCGTGGACTTTGGATTATGTTAATGCTTAGCTGGACCTTAAATACTCGGCTTGAAAATTTATCCGTGCACTTGACAATTGGCATTCTTAATTTTGAAATAAGTACGTTTTTAACATACTCTTACACACGCGTTGTATGCTGTGTATTATGCTTTTATTTGATAATACCTACTTAAGAATTTCTTTACCTTTAAATGCTAGTTAAATTATACTAAAATTTAATCTCTTTTTCATGTTACCATGTAGAACTAATTGATTTTAGTGGCAGCAATATGGTTGTTTAGCCTGACGATTTACCTATTCATGTATAAGGTGGGATTAATATTGAAGCTTACACATTAGAAATACAACGGATAGCTTTACGATTTAGATTTTATGCAGTGACGTAATTGCTTGATTTTTTTTTTTTTTTGTACCTTTTACTTGTGGATTCGGGTGTTTTAAATTTCGGAAGACATTTTGAAGAATAAAGTGTGTTGATGACTATTAATTGAAAAATTAAGGATTGAGATTAGAGTTAATTATAAATTTTATCATTTAACTTTTGTTATTTTGTAAATTTTATCATTTAAGTTTTACCTTTTCGCAAATTTTACCATTCAAGTTTTCAATTTTAACGCATTTTACAATCGTTAAAGAAAGATGAATGATTTTAACTTTTGACATCGATAATAATTATCATTGATATAGAAAATGAATTTTTACATCAATTATAACCAGAATTGATATAGAAAGTTACTTTTCTACATTCATTATAATTAAAACCAATGTACAAAAATCTATACAAATAACTTTTACATCCTTTTGTTACAAACAGATGGTAAAATGCACAAAAAAGTCAAAAATTTGAATAATAAAATTTGTGAAATATTAAAAGTTGAATGGTAAAATTCATGAAAAAGAAACTTCAATGATAAACTATGTGAAATTATTAAAGTTGAGTGGTAAAATTCAAAAAAAAAAACTTGAATGATAAAATTTGTAAAATAATGAAAGTTTGGTGGTAAAATTTGTAATTAAACTTTGAAATTATGACGAAATTATATGTATATAAATAATAAATTGTGAAATTATTTAATTTTCAATTATTTTTTATATTTTAGAAGAATTAAGTTTGAATTTTAGGTTTTTCCTTGTTTTATTATTAAAAAAAAATTGAATTTTTGGAGTTGAATGACCCTCTTAAATAATACTATGGTTGAGGTAGTTTTTATGCTCCTCAAAACCTAATTAAGCTCAAACATGTATAAAGTTTCTAAAAGAGAAAAAAGTTTCTACAAGTCAACTTTGCTTAAAATTTGGAGCATAGATCATTTTTTATAGGTAAATATTAGTTTGTTATAATATTAATTTTTGTTAGTAGATAAAATTAAACTTGCGACCTTTTTCATCTTTTTTTTTCTTAATCATTCAATCTCCTGGGACATAAATCATATGAATTAAGAGTATGGATTTGATTCCCATAATGCATTCTTTTTTTTCTCCTTATAAGGTGGCGTTTGTTTCATAAACTATTTATTTATTTCAGAAATATTATTTCTGGGAATATAACATGGAAATGTTATTATCAAGTATTTTTTGTATTTGGTTAACTATTAAATTTAGTTGAAAATCTTTTTTATATTCACAAGAATAATTAAAAGATATGTTTGGTTGAGTTTTTTCTTGTGGGGAATATAATTACTTAAATATCCTTACTGGTTGAGAAGGTGGTGGGATAGTGGATACTAAGGAGAGTATATATGGATTTTTACTCAAAAAGATGAATTTTTGTTACAAGAGAATAAATTTTCTTTGTCCCCTTATATAGGAAACTATTAGTTAAATGTAAGATTATGACTTTCCAAGGGATAAAATATTTACGATAATAATTATTGCATTACCTCATAACAAACGGGATAATATAAGTTTTCCCTATCTTGTATTCTCGAAAATAAATAAAGAGTTTGTGAAACAAACACCCCATAAGATTTAGGGTTATTGGATTGCTCTTCTTAAAAAAAATAGAAAAAAAAATGTAACTTTTCTATCAAGCTTTATTATTCATTTACTTTTAAGGTAATAGTTTCCAAAAATAAATGACTATTTTTCAAATCTAACCAAAATTACATTTGCAAAATAAAGATTGTCAACAATCAAGTATATATAAATACTCCTTCAATTTAATTGAAGGAGTATTTATATATACTTGATTGTTGACAATCTTCATTGTGCAATAATTTTATCGCCATAGACGGGGAACCTCTACTTTCCCCACCTATAATTCAAGACATATTGGTAGATGAAGATCGTGGGCTAGAGACAGTAAATGAAGATCCAATGCAACTAACGATAAATGATGCATTTGGATTGTCTAGAATGTGTGCCAATAAAGAGTCATTATCAGAATTGCATCATGGAGAGGCTAATGAATTATTTGATTTACTCAAAAATGGGGAACAACCTCTTTATGATGGGTGCACCAAGTATTCAAAATTGTCTTTCTTGGTGAAATTGTATTACATTAAAGTCTTTTGTCGAGTTAGTAACAGAGTAATGACCATGATCATTGAATTGTTGCACAATGCCTTCAATCATGCAAGCATCCCTATTATTCAAAGAAACTCCTCAATAAGCTTGGTCTTATTTACACTATGATACATGGATGTCCTAAGGATTATATGTTATATTGGGGGAAGATGCAAATAGAGAGGAGTGCAAAACATGTCATACATCTAGAGAGAGCAAAAGGGTCATGAAAATGCTAGCGATCATGGTTTGATGGTTGGGGAGCGACAAAAAAAATTGTACGCAAAAATTTTACGATACTTTCCATTGATACTGAGGTTGAAAAGGATGTTTATGTCTTCAAATAAAACTAAGAGTATGGTTTGGCATGGTGAGAGGAATACTAATGATGAGTTGATGAGGCATCCTAGAGATTCAGAGGCCCGAATGAATTTTGATATAAGATATCTGAATTTTGCTTCAGATCCTTGAAATGCGTGATTGGCTTTAGCAAGTGATCGCTTCAATGCCTTTGGAAATTTGGGAAATGGCTATAGTATTTGGCCATTAGTTCTTATCCCATACAATACTTCCCCATGGATATGTATGAAACAAACAAACTTTATCTTCTCTAACATAATCCCTGGAAGGCGAATGCTAGGTAATGATGTTGACATCTACATGCAGCCTCTTATAAAAGGGTTGAAAGATTTGTAGGAAAATGGTGTTGAAACATACGATGCTTCAAAAATGAAGTGTTCATGATGTGAGCGTGTCTATTATGGACCATGAGTTACTTTGTTGGTTTTGGGATGCTTTTAGGATGAAATACTTATATTGGGATAGCTTGTCCATCTTGTAACTTTGATGCAACTCTTATTCATCTTGAATTTAGTAAAAAAAAATTGTCGTTTATGGATCGTTGTCAATTTTTTCCTAGAGGACACAAATTCCGATTAAATCAAGTTCGCTTCAATGAAAATATCGAGGATAGGAAACAACCAAGACAATTATCTGGTTTAAAAATTTTAGAACAAGTCAAGAACATAAAAGTCACATTTGGGAAACAAAAGAGAAGTCATTCAAAGAGCACTAAAAAGCAAAAAGTGCTACAATGGAAGAAGAAAAATGTTTTATTTCAACTTCCATGTTGAGAGTTTAATTTGTTGTGACACAATTTGGATGTCATGCTTATAGGAATAAATGTATATGACAATGTAATTTTCACATTGTTAAATGACAAGGAGAAGAGTAAAGATCATGTGGGGGTTCGAAAAGATTTGCAAAAAATGGGTATAAGAAGAGAGCTTTGGCCACCAAATGTAGGAAAAAAGTTTTAAGAGTTGCAAGTGTTTTGGTTGATTTATGCACATTTTTTAAGTTGTTATGTGCCAAAGTGTTGAGCCATGATGACCTAGACAAGCTTAAGGGTTCATTATTCTTACAATGTGTCATTTGGAAATGTTGTTTCATCCATCATTCTTCACAATTATGGTTCATCTAGTTGATGGAGCCAAATTCAGAGGATCGATACATTATAAATGGATGTATCCAATAGAAATGTGTGATTGTTTCTAAACTATGATGCTTCCAAATGTTCATTTATTGCTAATTTGGAGGATTAATATATTGATTTTTTAAAATCACAAGTTTTTGGAGAAGTTGAAGTCCTATGTGCGTAATAGAACACAACCTAAAGGCTCGATAGTTGAAGGTTTTAAAGAGATGCTAACTTTTTGCTCGAGAAAGTCATGTTGACGATGTTCCATTTGAGTCTTCATCATCTCTGTTCCCCAAATGTAGGGAAACCTATTGGAGTTTCTTTTTATTTTACTTTGAAGCCTATTGAATTGCTTCAAGCACATCGACACGTGTTGGTTAGTTGTAAAAATGTACAACACTTCATTCAGTAAGTGTTACATAAACAACTTACTTATTCTATAATCTAAACTCTTACTCACACCATGATATATATATATATAAGGAATTTAGAATTATTACCAAAAAGAGGTTAAGGAGTCGAACAAGGCTATCAAGTGTTATAGAGAAAGAAGTTCATTGAGGCCTTGTAGAATGGTTTCAGTGTCGGATGAGTAGGAGAAATATCTTTTACTTTTAAAGTGTTACTTTAAATTATTACTGAAATGATCTTTTCTTTTAAATAGATTATGAATAATAATGTTGCAACACATCCTCAAGATATGCATGCCCTTGCACAAGGCTCGCTTGAACAAGCTAGAAGGTGTTAGATTGAGGGGGAGCTTAATGAATCAAGTGATGCAAGGATCAAGGTTTTGGCTTTCAACATGCATTCAAAATGATTTAACGAAGCTATCAACATGGTTCAAGACTTGAAGACCTTTGTGATTAAATGTAAAGGATTGAAGTGCATCATGGTGATCCAAGCATTGATCGCATCTCATACACATTCATAATCACATGGCTTTTGCATTGCATCAATCATAGATCAAAGCATTTTGATTTGGAACCTTAGAAAAGCCAAGTTTTTGAGAAAACAACATTTCTAATCGGTTTAATCGATTACAAGCCATAAGTAATCGATTAAATTGTTCATAAGCTTTCTGGAAAACAAATCAAGAACAATTTAATCGATTACAGCCTCGGATTAATCGATTACATCAAGCT
>PYAF01001551.1:109193-126045 GCA_007407185.1 Glycine tomentella
TAATTGTGTGTGAACTCTGAACTGAACCTATCAGCATAATCATTCTTGGATTGTTATTGTTTAAAGACATTCATTTTGAAAGGCAAATTTATAACTCTGATTTTGAAACTCTGTTTTTGTACAAAGAAAATTTTAATTTTCAAGATAAACCAATTCACCCCCCCTCTTGGTTAATTGTAAGTGTTCCTTATTTTCCACAGAAGGTTTATTGCATATAATGTTAATAGGTATAAATTTTGAACCTTACAACGAGAGCAATGGATGAACTCAAAACAATGGTGTATTTTGTAATTTTGGAACTAAAAGGTATGCAAGTACAAGTTACAATAGGCCAATAGAAGGTTTAGTGGCATATTATGGGAAGTTGGTTGACATTATTGAATTAAACCACTATGGCTAATTTACAATGACATTGTTTAAATGTCAATGGGCTAACACTACAAATCCTAGATACATTAGAAATGAGCATTGGGGTTCACATTAATCAATTTGTCTCATTTGATCCATACCAGTGCATCGGAAGATGATGAACCATACATTCAAGCTTTTCAAGCTCAATTGGTGTATTTTATGGAGAGCAATAAGATGATGGATGGTGTACCCCTATTCATCTAAAACCAAGAGACTTGTTTGACATGGGTAAGGGTGCTACAATGGCAGCTAAAGAAAGCAAGCCTCATCAACAACAATCAACCTCATTTTTTGCAAATGACATCTATGAAACTCAATTGTTTAGGCTTAATGTACATGTAGAATTTGACTAAGTTGATTATTAGGAGTTATTTTTCTAAATTCTTATGTTTCCTATGAATTACTAAATATATGTTTGTAAACACAAATGTTTTTTTGAATTCTAAATTCTATTATGGAAATGGCTTATACAATATATTTTTTTTGTAGATGATGACTCATGCAATATGACATAATTTCTCTTTGATATATTATTTTTTTACACAAAGTATGTCACGACAAAATTCATCCCGTATGGAGCCACAACAAACTTCTAGTCATTCAATCAATGATGAGCCTTCTCTGCATGATTGTCCACGTACTAATAGAAAAAAAATAAGAGAATATTGTATGGTTCAAGTGAAAAGTAAGTCAATTAATTTTCACGCATTTGACTAAAATACTTATTCATACAAATCATTAACATTTTCTTTTTGAAGAGAGTAGATGGGAGATAAAAGAATACCCAATAAAGGATATTAAAGTTTACAGCCTTCAATTTAAAGATATGATTGTGGTATCTTTTGAGGGAAATCAACCAAGTCCCACACATCCAAATGGGACCTTATCTAGATTTCTAGATAAATTGGCTCAAGATAACAATTTGTTTCCAGTTTTTTATGAGAAATGGCCTAAGGTGCTTATTAGTCAAAAGGATAAAGCTTGGTATGATATTGTTAAGGTAAAGAGTGACTCATTTATTGCTACTTATCTATAATACTCTATTTTTATTACTATGTATTGTTATAATTAACATCGATAAGTGATTAGGATAAATTTTGGTGGGATACTATCTACTAAAATGTGGCACAAATACATATGATGAAAGAAATAGCCAATAAATGGAGGGATAACCAGTTAAAATGGTTTAATGCTCAGTTTGATGAAAATAAGAGTAAAGATGATAATGTCTATAGCCATTTGGTGTTAGTTTCAATAAATAAGTGGGCAACATTCATTGATTGTAGGATGGAAGAGGAAACTAAGGCATTTTATTATTAATTCAACACTTATTTTCTACTACATACATGCACTTATTATTTTGTTTTGTGTATGTTTGCAGAAAATGTGCAAAATAAGTGCTGAAAATAGATCCAAGTTCACAATGAATCATATTGTTGGATCTAAAAAACTCAAAAGAAAAATGACAAAGATTATAAGTATTGGGTTTCTACTACACTGTTATCATTATTGATTATATAAGTGTTTCTTTTTGTTTTCTTTAATTGAGTTCAATTTTGACCTTTATTAGTAATTCGTTATTTTTTGTAGTGTTGTAATTTGTCAATTATTGTGTTGCTTGGCTGGTTGTAATTGCAAGTGAACAATTGGTCAGTGTGTTCTATTAGTTTGAATATTTCAAATGTTTTGAAAATTGTGGTTGCAAATTGGGCAATGTTGCAATGTTATAACTCTTAGCTTCCTAGTCATTTTGCTAGTCTTTAAGTTATAAATATAGTGAAATTGGGCTTGTTGGATACAGTTAATGTCAACATGATAATGTGATTCTCGTCAATAGGTTAGTGAAACTAGGCAAGAAGTGAGTAGGAGTACTTTGTTTATCCATACTCATAAGAGAGCAGATGGAACATATATAAGTGAAGATGTTCATATTGTTTGTGTAAGTAATTATTCCTTTTTATGTATTTTATAATTTTTAATTTTAATTTTTTTTGTTAACATTGTATAACTTCAATTATGCAGGAAAAAAAATGCTGAGATTGAGAGTCAAGGAATTGCTACTATGCAAATCTCACCTAATGACTCTCTTGGTCAAGTAGTTGGAAAAGAACATTTAGGTCAAGTACGAGATGTGGGAGATGAAGTTTGCCCGTCTCATTTATTTGGTTCTTCCAACCCACGATTCTGTGGAACTTTTACTTCCATGAATATAGGAGTACAAAGTAGTGTTCACGAACTTAAAAATGAACTTCATGAGTTGAAATTAAGTTAAAGGCAAAGGATGCAAATATCAAGACAATGGCAACGCTGGTTGCTCAGGTCCTCAATAATTCACCAATGCTCAAGACTATTATGTCCTTATAGTACTAAGTATTTGAACTATTAGAGCTACTTTTGGAAATTGCAATTAGACTATTAGACTTAGTGATATTATTTTGAGACATTTGTTCTGAGTTAAAGAACACCTTGATGTGTTGATATATGTTTTTGTTTTCTATCAACTGCATTATTTTTGTTTTCTTAAGAGAAACTGAGAAACCTTTGACTTGGATAAATTTCAGAAGGTTGTGGTTGCAAGATTTGGAAGACTAGGAAACGTATTTGAAAGATTGATAAAAGTGAAACAAAATGGTTCAATGGAGGAATACATTAAGGCCTTTGAAATGGTTTGCTCTTAAGTTCAACGATTACCAAAGGAGCATGAGTTAAGGTACTTCCTTAGTGGACTTCAACAATAGATTAAATGTCAGATTCCTATTTTTCATCCCCAATCACGCATTCAAACCATGCAATTATTGGCAAGAGACATAGAAGAATTGGTTTAATCACACATAAAGAAAGAGCAACAAATGGGGGGGGGGGGGGGAATAATGATTGGCAACAACTTGGTGTAGCTAGGCTTGCAAAAAGTGTCATTCCATTACTCCGTTCATTCCTATTCATAAGATCCAAGTTTGAAATGATGCTTATTCATTTTTATAAGACTCAATCTATAATGTTTCTTGCATTAATTAGTTTTAGACTAGAAATACCCCTAATATAAAGAAGAGAGAGAATGTGTTGACTAATAATTAGAAGAGAGAAATATTAGTTATAGGGATAATTTTGGAAAAAGTTATCAATTTAAGATAAATTTACTACTGCAAATTAAATTAACCAATTTTCTTAATCTTGATGAATTAAATAATTGAGTCTTATATATAAGAATGAAGGAAATATAATGGAAGTCTAATATTATAGGCATTTCTTCTAAATCACAAGGAGGAGGTTGGAGTAATGAGTAAAATCAAAACAATTATGGGTAAGGTTTGGTTAACTCTTCACGGAATCATAACGGGTCCCCTTCCACTATGTCCACAATGAGTAAAACTAGAGAAGGATTGAATTCTACAACAAAAAAAATAGAGGTTTACAACATCTAACATGTCAAGAAGTGATAGAGAATAAAATAAAGAGTTTTGGTTTAGGTGTGGAGAAATGTTTCATCATTTGCATAAATGTGCAAAGAATTAGTAATATTAGGAGGTGATGAAGCTTTAAACAAAGATGACGAAATGAATGCTACTTAAGTAGATAAACATATGTGGAAGAACCAATTTCTTACATTCAACCTTGAGAACAAGGCTAATTTTTCAATTGACAAAGTGACAATAATGTTGAGATTAAGACTAGTTATTGGTAAAAATTAGGATTAAATACTTTTTCGTCCTTATAATTTTTTTTTTATTTTCGTTCTTGTTAAAAAAATTGATTTTAGTCCTTATAAATTATGTTTGTTTATTTTTCATTCTTTAAGGGATTTGGATAATATTTTTTTAATTGTTCAAAGTATTATCCAAACATAGTTAAGAATGAAAAACAAACATAATTTACAATGACTAAAAAAAAAGAAAAAAAATTGTAAGAACAAAAAGAAAAAAAATATTAAATTACAAAATCTAAAATATATTTAATCCTCAAAATTAATTACAGTTACATATAATTTGTAGGAGTCAAGTTCTATTGTAATTTTTTTGTTTGTATGTGTGTCTAAATCTCAAATTTCAATATTCTATCAAAATGCTTTAAAAAATATAAATTGTGGGTTTCCTTCAGGAAACATTCTAGAGTTGATGGGTTAGAAAAAAATTACTTGAAATACTTAAAGTAACAAATGTAAAATTCCGTTACAAGAAAGAGTATAAAACGACAAAATATCATGTACAACTCACGAGTTACATTCTTAAAAATATCATACACATTTAAAACTCACATTTCACTTCAACAATCTTTTTAGGCAAGAATACAGTAGATTCTTAAAGTGACTTCTGAAAGCCTTAGTTACTTCAGTGTTTATCATTGCAACATTGCCCAATTCTCACAATTCGCTTACGCAAAAGATAAAATGTAGCATAGATTATGCCTGTTTGGTACACACAATTGTATAGCATATGCACGTGAACCAAAAGAAGACAATATATGGAAGGAGGTAAAAGACAAGAAACTTGTATGAAAAGCAAAGAACTCTTGAATAATACAAATAAACAATGCAACAAATAGTAACAACTAAAATTTGAAATTTTTCTTCCCCTTTTCTTTACCATAAAGAGTCAAACATGAAACATCAACTGTTTCTAGCAACAAGGATAATGTGACAATGTCTCAATTTCCTGAGACCAGTATTTACATTGACTCAAGTGGGGAAAAGGTACATTTATTTATTTATTTATTTTTATTGGAGAGGAATCTTTCTTCATTGAATCAGCTGGCTTATTGCGCATGATGGTACTTGACAAGGCAATGGTGTATTGATAGATCACAAGTGTAGCCAAAAAACACAGAGAAGTGTATAATCATCGTAGAATGGTTGAACTTATTGCTTCAGCCATTACACAGCTGCAGAAAAACCTTCAATTATTCTCCTAGAACCCCAGACATGCCAGACCACTGTGCTTGACAATGTAGCTTCTCTTTGAGATGATTTATTACAAACAGAATAGCACACTAACCAACAATGGCAACATTTTCCTTAACGCAATGAATAGCAGATAAAAGATCCACTGCAAGCACCACCATATGCCCTTCTTCAGCATCACCACTACATCAAACATCAAGTAAAACACATTGTTCATTCTCACTTCGATGAATGAGATTTCATTGAAGCCTGCAGGAGGTAGTGAAACCGTGTCACAAAGCCACTCGTGTTAGGAAAAATCTATACACATGCCACATCATTAAATGAAGCAAAATTAACATGCTTCACTTCAATGAACTCAGATTCCACCACAGAAGACGTCACAGCATGAAGCTGGCCTTGGTCAGAAAATGCTATACATGAGACCCCCCTCCCCCCACCCCTTCTCTTTTTCCATTAATCCACCCATATATTCAACACCAAGTATTTTTTTAATTGTTTTTCTTATTCAATCTCAATAATTTTTCACCTCCAAAATCCTTTTTTCTTCTTCCTTATCACAGTTTAGAAAAGCTCAGCCACACATTATGCAACTCAAGCTCAGCAGTTGAGTAATTACAATAACACCACGAATGTTATACCATGCACACTCAGCTCAATTTGCACGTCAAAAACTACCAGACAGCCAAATGTGCAGATTCTGATCCAATGTATGTCAAAAGATCATGCAGACAAGGGGCACTCCTAGCCATAGAGACAAAACTGATACATGGTTCTCTGACTAATAATAGTACACTTTGTAGCTTCCTTTCCCCCTTTTTCTGGACAACACAGGAACTGGTTCCAACAATTTAAACAAAGCAAGTCCAGACAAAATGTCTCTTCATAATCAAAGTCCTTAATGCATCTTCCACAATGGATGCAACGTGCTATGCATATTGTGCAACCCCTACACAGCTGAGAAGCCTGATGTTTCTGTTGACAACTCTCAGCGGGGCAATCATAAACAGGTCTCAGTTTCTCGCATCTTGGACACACCTCTATGTCAATTGCACGGTCATCCTCACATATGATATGTGAATACTCTCCGTAGAATTGTGGCTTCTGGCCTCCCTGTTGCAAATACTTGTTTGCATCCAGTAATTCCTTCAACTCTTCAAACTGCTGATCAGTCACATGACACACACCAGCAAGCCCACCAATTCGCAAGTGCTTTATACCAAGTTTTCCAGATGATTTTAGAGCCCTTAGGTTGAATAAGATGCCCTCAATTGTGAGTCTAATACAATCTGGCACACTTAGCTGAAAAAGGTACATGCAAATTTATCAGTTTAAAAAGTACACATATACAAGCATAATTATAAGATATATTATTTCAACATAAATTAAGCTATCAAAACATCATGTACATAGACAAAACTATGCTTTAATAAACACTGCAAAGGATGTGGTAATCTGGTCTACACCAGTTCACTTTTTTATTACAGACCAGAAGCTAAAGAGCACATTTTCACAGTAGCAGCTATTCATCTTTATGTTTCTTATAACAAGCTCAAGTAAAAATGACAATCCAGCTGTGCTTTGCTTGGCCTTGGTATGATAAGATATTGTATATTGGCACCATTATATTTACAACATATAAATACAAACCTAAAATATAAAAGCACCACACTTACAAAAATCATGTTCTCAAACATATATTCTAGTATAGTGTTTGATATAAGGAAGAGATTAATATGACTAAACATGACTGAACATCCTAGCATAAGTTCTTAAGTTAAAACAACAGCAATAAATAAATATGTACGTGCTAGGTTTCGGATTATGTTACAAATGCTAACCTTCATCAATCTTGGATTACTTTGTAAAACTCGTCCAAGGCCACTGTCAGTGATCCATAAGCAGTTCACTAGGGCCAGATGCTGAAGAGTACCTTGAGCCCTGTTGGTTAACTTTACTAGTGAATCATCCGTAATCCTCTCGTTTAATGGCTGATCAATGTGCATGGTCCTCCATAACAAAGGATCACCTCTAACAGCATCACATAAAGATTTGCAAACTCCTTCAACAGAGAGAAGGTCCCTCACACCTAGATAACCCAACACAAAAAACAAAGCATCATGTGGAACACCTCTTTCAGCATCACATTCAATTTCAATGCAGTTTCGCGATTCCTCCTCTTCCTTGCTTTGAACCCTATAGTCCCCATGGCCATGGCTAACACTCAGAAACCCTCTTGCGCTTCCATCTGCCACAATGCCCTCATCAAACACCACATCAAAATTTTGATATCCATTGAAAACATCACCAGAAACCGACATATCATTCCCCTTAGCATCAACCGTCTGAGGCTGCAAATTCTCAGGGCCATTCCAAGCCCAACTCAGACCCAAAAAGTGGAGATGATCATGATCACCAATCTTTTCATGCGTTTCATCCACCCCAAATTCAACATCCTGGGGTCGGAAACCCCCTTCAAAATCCTCAATCCAATCTGAGAATGCCGTTATGTTCATCCCAAAGGGATCCATTGGCAACCGATCAAGAACATCATCATCAATTACCACTTCTTCTGTATCATCCAAATCACCCAACAAAGCATTGATCATCTCAAAACATGTCTCTCCTTCCAATTTCTCATTGAAACCACACAGGCTGCAACAATGGATCATATAGCCATCCAACACAGACCCAATTGAGGGGCACCAACCCTTCTCCTGAGGAACCAAAAAGCTCGATTCCCCAACAGAATCCATTCTCTTTTTTTTTTTTTTTTTTTTGGTCTTTCAACAGTGACTGTAGCAGAGAGAAACACAAACCCTACAAAGAATAACAGAGATTCAAAAGAACAACCCGATCAATCCGAAATGCCCAATTTCTCATTTTTTTTCTTCTGTCAATTGGGTTGAAGGAAATCACAAAAACACGCACCTCCAACGCACAAATAGATCGCTGCAGAAAAAAGAGGGGAATTGATAAAAAAAACCAAGTGGAGTATGAACCAAATGGATCATTGAGATAACCATGTGTTGTTGTTGTTGCTGCGGAATGGGGGTGGATTTAGGGGAGGTAGAAGAAAGTTAGGCAGAAATAATTAGAGAAAAAACGTGATTTGGAAAATTAGGGTTTGTAATAGTAGTAGCCAAGAAAAGAATGAGAGAGAGGAACAGAAGGAGAGAGAAATTACGCTCCTCTCTAAATTTTGGCTAATTCGGGAAAGAGATCGAGATAGTCAACAAAGAGGCAAGGGTCAGATTCGTACACTCCTCAACAAATGGAGGAGATTAAGTGCAGAGATTCTTTGAGCCAGATTATTATCTTTATAAGGTTATAGTATTATCTTAAGAATCCCTTCAAGATATATGCAGAAAATAAATATCTATTTTTATAATAAAAATACTTTTAATCATGTAAATTGTAATTTAATTTTTATTATAAATAATTTAAACTGTGATATGGAATTATTAGTTATCAATAACTACTTTAATAAAGCCTTCTAAAATTTTATTTGGAGTTAAAGATTAAAAAAAGGAGTAGATCGAAACAAATAAACAATAAACAATAAAAAAATCAAATATATAGAAAAAAAAATGAATGCTAGTTTGAAATAATTAAGACATTTTTCTCTAAAACTGTTGCAGAAATATTGCATATCTAAAGAAGAGAGAAATATATTATTGAGTGAGGATGAGAGTCTCGCTCTCCAATTTATGTGTTTTCAAATCAAATTTATGAAGAGAACAATATTATAACCAAGATTTACGAGACAATAAAATAAATTTAAAAATATAGTATATATGGTAAGCTATTTCAAGACTATAAATTTCGATCATCATCCGGAGCAATAGTAATTTTAAGAATTATTTTACAATCAAACACTTTGAGTTAGCATCTCTCTTATCGAGTTACATATCTCATTGTAATATCATATTTTAGGCATTGTTTTTTTTTTTTTTATAAATATTTAAAATATTTATAATTGAAATTCATGAGACTAGTATTTGAAGCGCACATATAAATGAAGGTAAATTTTGATTATTCTAACAAATGCTTTCAAAATTGAATTGATCATCAAATCGGTGAAGACACTGATTCAAGGGTCAATGGTTCAACCGGGATCGAACCAAGATCAAATCGATTTTAATAAAATGTTTTTAATGTTTAATATATAATATTGAACAAAAAATAACATAATAGGCATAAATTGACCATAATAAAAAGTAAAGTTCGCTTAAAAGTATCATAAGTTATAATATATTTTTTTAAAACTAAAATGACATCATTTTGAAAGTTTTTTTTTTAAAAAAATAGTTTTAAGGGAAAATGGTTCAATAGTTTTGAGCCGGTTTAAGAATGCATTGATTTTCAGGAAGCATTGGACCCAATGTTTTAAAACTCGGACCGACCCAGCCGGTCCAACCGTGAACCGGGGATTAGATCGGGTCGGGTGAAGACTTAGAACGGATGTGCTTTCAGCCCGGATCCACCCGGACGACCCCGTCGGGTTATGGTTAACCCCGCGACCCGTCAACCCGGACCGAATTGCTATTTGAAAAAAAACGTTGCAAACACTGTTGTTTTTCTCTGCCCTCGCTTCCGTCTTCTTCATCCCCGCCACTTCCGTCTTCTCCGTCCGCGCCGAGCAGTCGCGTCACTCGAGGGTGGGGGTAACGGGTTTTTTCTGTCTCCGTGGGGGTAGGGGAGGTAACGGGTTTTGTGTGGGGGTGGGTGGGGAAAGGTGGGTTTTGTGTGTTTTTTTGTGTGTGTGGGGTGAGGTGGGGATGCAGGGGTCGTTATAAGGGGGGACGGGGGCGGCAACGGGATTTTGGTGGGGGGGGGGGGGGGATTGCAATTTTTTTTTGGTTCTCGTGGGTGGGAGAGATAGGGGGATGTTTCGCTTTACATTTGCTAGTGTTATATGTCTATATGTTTCAGACCTAGTTCTCTCACCCTTTTCACCTTTTTTATTTTTTTTATTTTCCCCTCAGATTAAATATCTATTTTGATATCATAAATGAAATAGTAAAAATATAATAAATTAATCTATATTAAATTTGTAAGATAATATTATTATTAATGTGTAATATTTAAGAATTAATTTGATAATAAATTACAAAAATTTAAGTACTAATTTGTTATTATAAAATTTAAGTACAAAAATTTACAAAAATTATCTACATAACTCGTTCTTGTTCGGACCAACCAATCTGATTCGATTTTCAAAATAGTGATTATAATAAAGTCTTTTTCATACGTACAATTATGAAATCGAATCTCTACATACTAAAATATATATTAAAAATAGTAATTTTTAATTATAATATAATTTTTTAGAAATATTCATTTATTATTTTATGCATTATATAGACAAAAATACTAATTATAAATTTTAAAATAAAATATAAAAGTAATTACTGTTAGTGTTTTTTTTATCATTCATTAAGGTTAAGCACTAAGGAGCATCCTAAAAAGAACATATCTAATTATAAGTATTAATTAAAAATTAATAAGTTAAATATTATAATTTTAAATTTAGTATATATGTGTATTTATAATCAATGCATTTAAAATCTGACATATTGTTAAATTAGCATAATGAAGTTGTTGATTTTATGACTAGAAATAAGAAATGATAAATATATTTTTAGATATAATAGAAGATATAGTAATAATTTATAATTAAATAATACAATCCAATTAAAAATAATAGACAAAAATATAATTTTGTTCTCTTATCTATCTTTTAGGATTTAGGTTGATAAGTTTCACTTTGATTTTTAAATTTTCTTTATTAGACCAAATTGATCATTTCTTTAATTTATCAAATTAATTTAATCAACTTGATGACATGTAACAAATTATGAAAGATGTTATATCAAATAAAATTGACATCATTAGTTTCACAACACTAATGAAAAGATCATTTTGGTCTAATAGAGACACTATAAGAGACCAAAACTTTAAACTTAAAGAATCAAATTGAAACTTAAAATATAGATAAGAGATCAAAATTTTATTTTAGCCAAAATAATAATATAATATTAAAAATATCATGTTATTCAATTAATAAGTAGTTTTATAAATCCAACCCAATTCATAAGTCTTTTGTCTTTTTTCTTTGAGTAAAAGTAAAACTTAATCTATGAATAGTTGGCCCAAGTCCATAAAGTAAGTATTAGAATTTAGACATATAATATGGTCTGTTTGGATGTAAGTTTTTTAAGAAGTATTTCTAGAAGAAGAAAGTAAGAAGAAAAAAATGAAATGAGCTTCTCCGTAAACTAAAATGAGTTTTCCATTAACTCATTTGTAAATGTCATCTCATCTTTTAGAGAAGCTATATTGGTGACCTTCTAAAAATTAACTAATGGAGAGCTTATTTTTACTTATGGAAAAATTCATCTCATTTTCTTCTTTTAAAAGTGCTTCTAAAGAAGCTTACCCAAACAGACAACTTCTATGTTAGACCCCCAAAATAAGTGGTTCACAGGTGAGTTAATATCTCAACACCCAAATATATTATAAGTTAACGGATGGTCTAAGTTATGAACTAACAACTTAACCTAACAATTAAAATGTTTTAAACTAGTTAGCTTTCTTTTTAAATCCCCTTCCTTTCTCAATTCGAGAACTCCAATTTATTACAAAATCTCAGGTGGCATTGTTACATCCTCACAACAAGCTACGAATAATAACAATAAGATATAACTAATTTAATGCCTTTTATTAATGTGTTAAGTGTGATTAGTAGATAGTTAGGATAGTTGAGAGAAAGGGTAACCTTTCTACACTTTCACTATTCTTTCTTGTAAACCTATTCCAAAATACAATTTGTATTTCAAAATAGATTTTCTATAATGTAATGCGAAGTACAAAACGGAATAATAAGAATGTAAGATCAACATGAGAGAAAACACCCATGAGGCTCAATAGAGACCTAAAGCGCCACTTAAAACTCTTTAACTCTTTCACACCCCTCCTCTTACACCCACATTCCACACTTCACATGTTTTTGGGGACGAGAGAAAAGAGAAGAGAGGAATAGGAGAAGGAAGAAGGAGAGCTGAAGTCATACATACACCCACATTCTTGGCATTTTCTACTGAGTATTTCTTATTCATCACTTAAAACATGATTTATATTGATTGATTTGGAAAAGTTGGGCTTGAATCCTAACTTCATAGATTTAGGGATACAACCTAACTTCATAGACAAATAATCTAGGCATTTTCTCTTTCCCCTTTTCTCCTTAGATTTTGGGGTTTAAGCCCTAACTTCATAGATTTAGGGATTATATTATCAACCATGTAACACCCAAAAACAAAAATTCAATAACTATTTAGATAAAGATATCTTTTAGTAAAGGGAAAAATAAATTAAATTGTTTTAATATATTAGATTTTTATTTTTATTTTGAAAACATGTTAGTATAATATATTATATTTTTTAAAGATAATTATAATTAAAGATAATAGAAATAATAGATAGAGAAAGATCGGTTAAACAAATTTAAAATTACGTACAATTCTTATATAAGGATAGACAATTTCTTCTCTTAGAATCACTCACATAAAAAGTCTCTCTTGGTATTAGTGGGTTGCTCAAGGGTTGAGAAAAAAAAGCGGAAAATTCTTTTGATGCAATTGGTAGAGGAGAAGAAGAATAACGAAGAGTACAAATTTTTTGCTTCAAAAGGTGAGTAAAATAACTTTTTCTAAATCTCCATGGTATGAATTCTTGAGAATGTGTTTTCTTGATATATATATATATATATATATATATATATATATATATGTTACAGACCCAGCATATGGGTTTAATAAGGTGGACACAGTGAGGCCCATTAAGCGTCCATTAGCTCAGAATCTCAACAATAACTAGGGAGATCCCAACAACGCGCATAACGACCATCAGAGGAGATCTCAACAAACAGATATTCTAATCCCAACAATCAGGGACTCTAGTTTATCTAATCGAGACGTGGCAACAACTAACCTAGAGGTAACACCCTTATAAATAGGAGGTACGCTCACAGGTAAGGGGACTCACTCTCTACTCTACTGTTATGCTGTCATTGTGCACACACATCACCCCCATTGGCTAAACACCATATCAGTATCGAAGTGCACAATGATGTGCTTAATCCAAGGATATCTCTTCCATAGATACCTTGGAGAGAGTTCTTGATCCAAGATTTACCTATTAGCTATCCAGCTAGACATTCCTGTCTCCAAGGATAGAACAATTGGCGCCGTCTATGGGGAACGTTAAATTTCAAATCCTACGTTCACGATGGTAAACACAATAAGTAGCAATCAGACTGCACACCCACGTGTTGATTTGGGAGATTGTTGAACTAAGGGGGAGCTCTTGAAGATTAAAGATTTGTAAAGACTTGGAAAGGTTTTGGCTTTCAACATGTTTGAAGGCTTGAAGGCTTGAAGATCAAAATTGTGATTAAATGTAAAAGGAAAGGAAGTCTTCTGATGATCCAAGTTATTATATGCATACCATTGATAATCATTCATGCATTACATCATAAAAGCTTAAGCAATTGATTTGGAACTTAAAAAATGAGTCAAGCTTTTTGGAAAAATAGTTCTAAGTCTTTTTAATCGATTACCAAACTTAAATAATCGATTATATTGTTCTTAAGATTTTCTGGAAATGAGTAAGAACAAATTAATCGATTATATCATTGTTTTAATCGATTATTTCACTATTGCATTTATACAGTTTTAAATGAGTGACTGGTTTAATCGATTACCATTTGATTGTAATCGATTACTTAGCTATTTTGAAATTAAGATCACTCTGTCTTAATCGATTACCACTTCTTGTAATCGATTACATAGTTCATTCATAGATTATATATCAAAAATTCATTCAGGAAATCTCAGCTTGCTGTGATAATCGATTACCACTCGTGTTAATCGATTAAAATGTTCTTATTAATGCCTTGATTGCCTTCCTTGAGCAAATAATCGACTACATGATCAATATAATCGATTACTGGTCATCTTCAACCTCTGGCAATTACACAAATAATCGATTACATCACGGATTAATCGATTACATAACTCTATTTTTGTTATTTGGTGCACTGAAATAATCGATTACAATGGGATTTAATCGATTAATAAAGCTGTTGTATGGTTTCTGACAGTTTTTCTGGAAATTTGTAACGTCTAAACCATCATTAACCTCCATTAACTGTCCATAACAACTATATTTTTGAAAATTCTGAACGTTGGTAGTCTAATCTTTGCCTATAAATAGCTGATTAGTGATTCAATTCTTTCTTGCACCTAATTTTATCCTTCTTACATCTTCTTGTATCTTTTCTATACTTCTGTTTTTGATTCTCAAAATGTCTGCACCCAAACGTGTTAGAACTGGAAAAAGAAAGGTAGGAGAGTCATCTAATCCTCAATCCCAACCTCCTCCTGATAGACTCAGCCTTTGGTTCACCAAAGAATCTGACAAAATGCATTACCTTCAATACAATGCCACCAAACCCATTTGCTCACCCAAATAAATAAACCTAGAGTGGTTCATCAATGAAGGATTCATTTTTCTTGCCTTATTAGAAACCCAGGGTCTGAAAAAATTCATGGAGATGAAGGGTACTTATTACCCTGATCTTGTTAGGGTCTTTTACACTTGTGGAAAAGGTTCTATGCAAGGGTACTTCAAATCCACAGTAAAAGGGGCAGAGATGGTGATCACCCCAGAAATTTGGGAGTCTGTAGCAGGGGTTGTCAATGAGGGAGAGAGAAAATTTGATGAAACCCCTGGTGGCTACAGCAAAATAGGAACTTATAGGGAGTGCCTCATTGACCCAAACTATCCTGTTAGACATAGGTTGAGTACTGGTCCTATGGCACCTGAAAACAAGCTTCTCCATTACCTGATCACCTACATTCTTACTCCTAGGGCGACCAATCATGCCCAGGCTACAGATGAGGACTTGCAACTCATGTATGGCCTCACAAATTCCATCCCCATGAACTGGGTTCTTATTTTTCAAGAAATTATGATGAAGTCCAAAAGGCTAGTCAATTTTCCCTTCCCTTATCCTGTTCTAGTTTCAAGGTTCATTGATCATTTTGGCATTGATGTGTCAAATGAAGTGGTGGACAACACCAACTCCTCCAACAGCCTCATCCAAGAAAAGCACTTGACAAAGCTTGGATTGCATAAGACTGATGATGGCTGGGTAATGTGTGGACAGCCTCCTCAGTCTCCTCAGATGCCTCAGCCACAGGAGCAAGCAGCTGATAGTGAAGAATCTGGTGATTCTGCACCTGTGGAAGCCACTTCTCAACAGCCTACTCATTCACAATTTGAGTCATTGATGCTGGCCAAAATAGATGGTTTACTTCAGATGCATCATGATTTTAAGGCTGAAGTTTTAGGATCTTTTAGGGAGCTGAATGAAAGATTAGATGATATAGAAGCCTCTCTTAAGATGGATAATGAATCTGAGGAATTTTAGGCTGCTGCTTTGTTTTTTTTTATGTTTTCATGTATTGTTTTTTATTTTCAATGATCAGTCCTATGATGTACTCCTCTCTTCCAATATTAATGCTATATGATGTTTCAGTTTATGTTCATATCCGCTGTGTTTTACATTTTTGTCTTTAAAAAGCCAAATAGGGGGAGAATAATTGAAAATCAACATGCTCTGCATATTGCTCTGTTTGCCCCTGTTTTTTGTGTCATTTTTGAACTGAAATTTCAGTTGCTTCATTTGGAAAAGTTAGGGGAGTTCTGTGCTTAATTTGATTGCAGTGAACTAATAAAAGTTATGAATGATTGCTGAATTAAAATCAGATGCTTTTAACACTTGTTCTTGCAAGGGATTTTAAATTTTTCAGGTGTTTAGCATATGCAGTAAAATGGTATGAAGCTTCTCCATTTAATCACAAAGACCCATTGCTTTTCAATTTCGAATTTCGCATGTTTAAAGCCAAAAAGGGGGAGATTGTTGATTTGGGAGATTGTTGAACTAAGGGGGAGCTCTTGAAGATTAAAGATTTGTAAAAACTTGGAAAGGTTTTGGCTTTCAACATGTTTGAAGGCTTGAAGATCAAAACTGTGATTAAATGTAAAAGGAAAGGAAGCCTTCTAATGATCCAAGTTATTATATGCATTCCATTGATAATCATTCATGCATTACATCATAAAAGCTTAAGCAATTGATTTGGAACTTAAAAAATGAGTCAAGCTTTTTGGAAAAATAGTTCTAAGTCTTTTTAATCGATTACCAAACTTAAATAATCGATTATATTGTTCTTAAGATTTTCTGGAAATGAGTAAGAACAAATTAATCGATTATATCATTTTTTTAATCGATTATTTCACTATTGCATTTATACAGTTTTAAATGAGTGACTGGTTTAATCGATTACCATTTGATTGTAATCGATTACTTAGCTATTTTGAAATTAAGATCACTCTGTCTTAATCGATTACCACTTCTTGTAATCGATTACATAGTTCATTCATAGATTATACATCTTCTGTCTTAATCGATTACCATAT
>PYAF01001551.1:126145-152585 GCA_007407185.1 Glycine tomentella
TTACTCTTTGATGGTGTAAATCCTCTGTTTGTATTTTTGTGTGTTTGTTCCATTGTAATTTGACTTTCTTGCAAGTGTAGAGATAGTGTTTCTCTAAGGACAGCTGAGTAGTGTTCTCAGTGTGGGTTTTGGTCTCTAAGGGTCTAATAGGGTTTTAGACTTCTGAACTTTATCTAGGGTTGATAAAGAGAGGCTTGTATTTTTGCTTGTAAGAATATTTTTGATATAGTGGAACTTTACTCTAGTGTTGAGTAGAAGAAACTGGACGTAGCCTCATAGGGTTTGAGGTGAACCAGTATAAATCTTGTGCTCTCTCATTTACTGCATATTTGTTAATTCTTGTTGTGAATACTGTAGTTTAATTTGTTTGTTGAGGCATTACAAGTCTTGGATTGAGTTTGAATAAAGTTTCTTGGTTGATTTGTGATAAAGATCCAAAGGGCAAGATTACTCTGATTTTTGTTTAAGAAAGAAATTTTTAAATTTACCAAGGCTAACCAATTCACCCCCCCTCTTGGTTAAGTGTGAAGTGTTCCCTTATTTTACACCACGCCCTAATGAGGGTGTGAGGGGTGACTTACCTTCAAATCCTGTTTTGGAGGACGTGAACCCACTGGTCCCTCTATACCAAAACACGACACTACCCCAACTGGTGGACTATGACGATGTCCATGTGAGTAAAGAGGTTTCAGACACAACCTCCACTCTTGCTCCAACGACACGGGCAGTCCCACCTAATCAAATAGATGCTCACCGCCTGGACCAAACTCAAATAGTTCAAGGTCAACAAATTAACCCGATTATGGAGGTACCTCGTAATCCAGAGCCTAACGAGCGTCTCATGAGCAACGCTCTCATTTCAATCCTGACCCGGATGGATGAGATGGAAAAGAGGTATGCCCTGCAAAGGCAGGAAGATATTAGAAACTTAGAGTTCCAGATGGAGGAGCGTAATGCCACATTGAGGCGTGAAGAAGAGTAACGTATGCAGCTTATAGAGCAGCGCTTCAGGAGCATG
This sequence comes from Glycine tomentella, assembly GCA_007407185.1. Lineage (NCBI taxonomy): Eukaryota > Viridiplantae > Streptophyta > Magnoliopsida > Fabales > Fabaceae > Glycine > Glycine tomentella. The sequence continues at coordinate 127,164 of PYAF01001551.1, forward strand.
GAGAACCGAGGACAACAAAGTCAAGATACAGCTAGGAACGGTGTGAACCAAAATGTTAGTCAAGTCCGAGTTCTTCTAATAAGTCAGCATGTAGACCAAAGAGCAACACAAGTGTGATTCGTACTGATTTAGGAGGACCAGTTAATCGGATGGAGATTGGGTCTTCATATCGAGCGAATGCTGGAGTTCCAGCCCAATCTCGAGATGCAAACCTGGTCCAGATCGACATTGGAGACACAGTTTGCGTGCAAACAGTAGCTCCACCCCAAACTGCCACTGCGGAAGCAAACCAGACAACCTAAGTCCGGGTTGTGATCCCTGACGTTCAGGAGCATGCAGTGGTGGTTCAGAACCTGAATGCGGAGGAAGATTGAAATGCAGTGGACCCTGCCAGAAAAGTTGCACCTCGACCAAGAATGGACGGGGGAGTTTACATGAGGAAATACAGTAGGGGGTTGCATAACCATAGCCCCTTCACTGACGAAATTGTCAATATTCCGTATCTGGAAGACTTTGATGAAGCTTTCTTGTTAAAATATGATGAAAGCTAGGATCCACAAGTGCATATTGATGAGTTTGACATGCAGATGTGTGTAAGAGGAATTGATGAGCCCATTATTTCCCAGATTTTTGCTACAACTTTATCTGGGGCAACGCAAACGTGGTTTCATACACTGCCATCGCGGTCAATCAGCAATTTTGAAGATTTTGGACAGAAGTTTCTGTTGAACTTTGTCACTAGTAAGAAACAACCCAAGTCCAAATTCGCACTTGGGAAGATAAGACAACAACCTGGTGAGATGATCCAGAGTTACCTAGATCGTTTCAAAGAAGTTGTCTTACAGGTGCAAGGATTGGAAGAAAAAGTGCATGTGCACCTCATCGCCGCCGGATTGGATGGGTCATCCCGACTGACAAAGTCAGTCTACAAAGATCCAGTGAAATCCCTGATGGAGTTTAGGGCTCAATTAAAAAAGTACCTAGAGCTAGAACAAATGGAGATTGCCAATGCGGTGGGCAAAGAGAAAGGAAAAAATAAGTCCTAGAAGAAGAAGCCCACCTCCAAGAGGTAGGGAGCAGCAAGGGGGTCACAACCAAGGAAGAATCACGGATAACAAGTTTAGGCTAAGAAAGTATGAAGCCAAGTATGAAAAGTACACCCCATTAAACGCATCCCGGTCACAAATCTAGCGAGAAGTAGCCTCAAATGAGATGAAAAAGGTAGAGCGACCTCGTCCATTGTATAATAAGGAGAGGGGAGATTAGTCCTGATTTTGTAAATTCCACAACGGATCAAGGCATACCACTAACCAATGTTGAGATCTAAGGGATACGATTAAGAAGTTTGTCAGAGATGACAGACTAAGGCAATATGTGATAAAGACCCAGGGTCGCAAGAACAAATGCAAAGGCGGGGGTCAGTATGAAGCAAAAAGATGATAGAGGTGAATTTCTAGAACCCGAATTCGATTGTAATGTCATCTATGGAGCCTTGGAAGGAGGAGGAGACATCACCAGCCAAAGAAGGAAGTATCTGAAGGAGGTTCTTTCAGTGAGAGAACAACCTAAGTTCAAAGAAAAAACTAACAAGCCAGAACCCCCTCTACTCTACTTCACGGAGGAGGATATGAGAGACGTGGTGCCAGGTTATGAAGATGGTTTGTTAATTACCGGAACCCTGGTTAATTGTTGGGTTAAAAGGATATTTGTAGATAATGGAAGCTGTGTGGATATAATTATGTAGAGTGCATTTAAGAGAATGAATCTTGATGAAGTTGACTTGAAGCCATGCAAAACAATGTTAGTAGCATTCAATGGGGAAACACTACTCCCAAAGGTTACATTGAGCTCAGGATGACACTAGGCACCAAGGAGGCATTGAAGTCAGAACGAGTCAAGTTTATTGTGGCCGACTTTCCCTTGCCGTATAATGTTATATTAGGGAGGCCAACTATCCATAATTGGGATATGTTTGTCTCTACTAAGCACCAGAAGATAAAAATGGTGGGGGAACAAAAACAAAGTGGTTACAATCTACGGGGACCAGAAAGAATCCAGGCAATATTACTACAACGCGATCAAGGATAACGAGGGTGGTCCATCTTCGCCACCCCGAATCCATCAAGGAGATCAGAACGGAAGGAAAGTTGAGGAACGTAAGTCGGGAAAACCAGTTAACATGGTTGAACTTAACATGAGAAAAGATGTCGAGGAGCTGAGAACAAAGCCGACAGGAGAATTAGAAGACTTAAGAATAAGGAATCAGCCCTGGCAAATCACCAAGGTTGGTAAGGGGTTTAACTCGATCATAAAAGCCAAATTGGTGGAGTGCCTGGAAAGTAATCAAGATGTTTTCGCATGGAAGGCTTCAGAGATACTGGGGATAGACCCCAATTTCTGTTGCCACAAGTTATCAATGTACCCCGGGTCAAAGCCCGTGGCGCAAAAGAAGAGGAAACTCGGTCCTGAAAGGAAACAAGCACTGGAGGAACATGTTAAAGAGCTATTGGACGCTAGATTCATACGAGAAATCAAATATACTACGTGGTTGTATAACGTGGTGATGGTCAAGAAGCCCAACGACAAATGAAGGGTATGCACAGATTACACAGATTTGAACAAAGTCTGCACTAAAGATTCCTACCCAATGCCCAACATTGATCAGCTAGTGGATAACTCGTCCGGGTTTCCAATTATTGTCCTTTATGGATGCTTATTCCGGGTATAATCAATAGCAATGTACTCGGAAGACCAAGATAAAACGGCCTTTATAGGCGAAAAAGCGAATTACTGCTATAATGTTATGCCTTTTGGGTTGAAAAAATCGGGGGCCACATACCAAAGAATGATGAATAGAGTATTTGAGCATCAGCTCGGCCGAAATATTGAAGTATACATTGATGACATGATTGTTAAGACAGCAAATCCTGATGATCACATACTGGACCTAGAAGAAACATTTAGCAAGTTAAGGGAATACAAGATTCGATTAAACCCGGTCAAATGTGCATTCGGTGTTCCGGCCAAAATTTTTTGGGGTTTATGTTGACCCACAGAAGAATAGAAGCCAATCCGAACAAGTGTAAAGCCGTGTTGGACATGAAGCCTCCAACAACTAAAAAACAGGTACAACAATTGACAGGAAGGCTTGCGGCTTTAACCGGGTTTCTCCCGAAATCGGCAGAGAAGGCACTTACTTTCTTCAAGCTACTCAAAAAGGAGGCTACAGGAGGCTGGAACTCGGAGTGTGAAGCTGCGTTTAAGGAAATAAAAAATGCTTAGCTTCTCATTCGGTACTGTTGAAGCCAGAACCAGGAGAAGTTTTGATATTATACTTGTTTGTGGGAGATGAAGTGGTCAATGCAGTATTAGTGAGGGAGACGAAGAACGCCCAAGTGCCAGTTTACTTTGTAAGTAGGACTCTTCAAAGTTCCAAGTTAAGGTACCAAAGGCTAGAAAAAGTAGCTATTGCGTTGTTGGTGACAGCAAGGAGGCTTCGCCCCTACTTCCAGGGATGCACAATCATTGTTAGAACCAATCAGTTAATTCAACAAGTAATCCATAAACCAAATTTGGCTGGAAGAATGATTAATTGGGCAATAGAATTGTCCGAATTTGATGTGAAGTACGAAGCCCTGCACGCTATAAAATCTCAAGCACTGGCCGACTTTGTCATGGAGCTAACCCCGTCTGATGGAGGAACAGGGAATGACACAAATGTTTGGAAGGTATATGTGGACAGATCGTCGAATGTCAAAGGAAGTGGAGCCAGGGTCATAGTTGAAAAATCGAAGGGAATAATCGTTGAGCAATTACTCCAGTTAAACTTCCCAACATCAAACAACCAAGCTGAGTATGAAGCACTAATAGTCGATTTGGTGCAAGCAAAGGAACAAGGAGCTAAAAAGGTAAAGGTTCTTACCGATTCCCAGCTCGTCACTTCCCAGATTAAGGGGCGGTACTAGGTGAAAGGGTCCTTGTGGGCGAAGTATTTGAATAATGTCAAAGAAATTATGGCCGAATTTGATGAAATTACTGTTAATCACATTCCTAGAGGGGAAAACTTTAGGGCTGATATCTTAGCAAAACTGGCGCGAGCACCAAGAGTCTGGGAAATCATAGGACTGTGATCCAACAGGTAGTCTCCGAATCGAGTTGTGTAATGATAATCTCGACTGCTGAAGATTGGAGAAGGCCCATGATTGATTACCTCGAAAAAGGAATCTTGTCAGATGATGCCCAAGAAGCCAAGAAATTGGTGCGTGACGCTGGTATGTACACAATTGTAGAGGACAAATTGTACCGTAAAGGGTTACATACCCCGGTGATGGTTTGTCTGAACCCGGATAGGGTAGAGTATGTGCTGACCGAAATACATGAAGGAATAAACGGCCAACACATGGGGGCCAAAGAATTAGCGAGAAAAGCCCTTCGAGAAGGTTACTATTGGCCAATTATGGAAGTTGACTCAAAGAGTCATGTCAAAAAAATGTGAAAATTGCCAGAAGAAGGCCAAGATAATATGGTCTCCGCTTGCCGAATTAAAGTATATCTTAGCTCCATGGCCCTTTTTTAAGTTGGGAATGGATTTGTTGGGACCATTCAAGACAGCGAAAGGACAGCTAAAGTGGCTGGTAGGTGCACTTGATTATTTCACCAAGTGGATAGAAGCGGAACCTGTCACCACCATAACTTTAGCCCGGGTGCAAAGGTTTTTTGAAAGAAACATCATCTCCAGGTTTGGCATCCTGGGAGAGATTTTGATAGACAATGGAACTTAGTTTATTGATAAAAGGTTCCAAGAGATGATGGTCGGATTCCAGATTAAGCACCATTTCGCTTCTGTAGAACACCCACAATCAAACGGGCAAGACGAGGTTGCAAATAAAGTGATCGCAGACGGGTTGAGGAAGCATATGAAGATGCCGATTCCAACTGGGTTGAGCAATGACATACCTGAAGAAGGATAGTTTTGGTTGGGAGCAGAGTTGGTTGGACTAGAGGAATCATCCGAAATAAGGATGATGTCCTTTGATCCGTCAATATTCTTGGCATAATCATGAAGACTACCCGGCACAAAAATGACGCTACTTGGCTTGGCGAGACTCGGTTTAGGGACAAGGATCGGGTTGTGACGACAAGACCCAAGCAGTGATTCAACCATAGAGTCACAGTCAGATTAAAAAAGTTTGGTGCTTTCATAAACGCAGTCGAAACACGGGTCGAACCGCATTTCCAAGGCAGTTTCTGAGGTAAGGGTAACAGTTTGTGAGGTAAGGGTAACACTACCTTGGGACAACGAAGAATTCGGGCTCTTCAGTTCAGAACTCGAAGAAAAAGGGGAAGGACATGTAGGGGAAGCCCTAGTGTCAAACTAAATCTCAATCTTGTCTAAAGGAATTTCGTTTTCAGGAACTCTAATTTTTTTTTTCCAACCCCAATAGTTTGCGAGCGAAGTAGAGCATTTCCCCTTTCTTCTTCAGGAAGGGGAAAACCAAATAACCAATACCCAACCCTAAGGGGAATGGTTTGGCGTAATCTTGCCTCTTCTTCGGGGGAAATGTTCATTATAAACGATGAAAATAGAAAATTTGCAAGAAAACTGTCTGAAGAATCAAAATATTTGCAGCAAAACAAACAAAACCCAGAAAACGACCAAAGATGGAAATCACCCCATGAGGAACCAACAAACTACAATCGAAGTAAAAGTGAACTCAAGAAGTTTAATGGTAGTACCTGTATTTGAGAGGATTCCCTAAAGCTTAGGTGACGAAACGCTGGGAATGGCAGAAATGAGGGCTCAGAAAATGCAAAGAGTTATGCAGAAAGAATAAGCAAAGGAGGAGGGAAACGCAAATGAAAATGAAAGGATATATATATATATATATATATATATATAGACACAAGGGGGGACGCAAGTGTAACCGTCAGAGGGGTACAAAGTGTCACTATGAGGGCAAACAAGACAAATCAATTTAAAATTTCATAATTAGCGCATATTAGCATTAAATGCGCGTGAATATCGAAGGGGCAAAAAAGAACGCCTATAGTGTGCGACAACTAATGATAAGACAGTTGCAAAAATCAACTTCAAGAAAGACGTTCCCCATTCCAAACGTGAGATGCGTGGAACCCTTGCGATTGAACCAAATCCAGGGGGACCAAAATGCATGCAGTACTTGGATATGGACAGTCAGGGTAGAAATAAAGAAACAACCCGGAATATACGAAAAATAGGGATCAACCATCCTTACTGGGGATGGTCATATAAATCAATGTCAAGAAAAGAAACAAATTGACAAACCAGTTGGGAGGAACGGTGTGCACAAATCAGAACCCATCGGAAATGGAAGATAGGATTATATCAACTAATACACCCCAGCTGCCTAGAAGCCTCGACAGTCGGGCTGGAGAACAACTATTACGGACCCAGCATATGGGTTTAGTAAGGTGTCCCATTACAGTGAGGCCCATTAAGGGCCAATTAGCTTAGAATCTCAACAATAACTGAGGAGATCCCAACAACGCACATAACGACCATGAGAGGAGATCCCAACAAACAAATATTCTAATCCCAACAATCAGGGACTCTAGTTTATCCAATCGAGACATGGCAACAACTAACCTAGAGGTAATACCCTTATAAATAAGAGGTACACTCATAGGTAAGGGACTCTCTTTACTCTATTGTTATGATGTCACTGTGCACACACACCACCCCCATTGGCTAAACGTCGTATCAGTATCGAAATGCACAATGATCTTCTTAATCCAGGGATATCTCTTCCATAGATACCTTGGAGAGAGTACTTGATCCAAGATTAACCTATTAGCTATCCAGCTAGACATTCCTGTCTCCATGGACAGAACAATACACACACACACACACACATATTATCTAAATGGCTTTATCATTGAATTAATGTTTAACCTTTAGAATCAAGACCAATTTGTACGTATGTGTGTTATGTTCTAGCCATTGCAAATATTATATGCCTTAGTTATTATATTAGTATATAATTGTTATTATATATGTGGTTTCATATTATTAGTTGATTCTATTATTGTTGTGATGCGATTTTGAGAATTATTATTGAATACATGAAATTAGGGAGTTTGTTGGTAGTTTTTTTAGAATGATATTCTTGTAATTTTGTGAGTTGATCATCACCTTCTAGGAAGGGAGGATGGTGTACATTTTATTATGAGATCATATGATAGATACCTCTATCTGGGATGCGGATGAAATTATTATAGATACCTTCATTTGGGATGAGGAAGATATTTTGGATAACTCCATTTATGATGGAGAAGACAATGGGACGTCATTGCATGGAATATGAGCTCATAGACCCTTTGAAGAATATGAAATCTGCACTGGTTTCGGGAACCAAAGAATTGAGTCTTGTGATTCTAGGAATCACTAAGTTATGTATGTTATATTTATTTGGATGCATTGAGGGTTTTTCGTTTATTTAAATATTTTATTTGTTCAAAATTTCATGAATTGTGATTGTTTAGTATGATTTTTATTAGTGTGTAAATATAATCTTATATTAAATTCATTGTCGATACCATGGTTGATTTTCTAAATTATCTCGCCAGCTGAGAACAATACTATTTGCGAACTCCTGTTAATTGTTTTATTCACAGAGATTATCATCTCATTGTAAGTGTTATTTTCAGAGCACGAGGAAAAAATTATTGAGTTTGAGGAGACTTGAAGACATAGTTTTTTTAGTTATATTTATTTTAGCTTGGTTATTACTTCAAAATAAGACGTTGAATATGGTTACTTTTGTTATATTTTTAGTGTTCATTTAGTTTAGATGCCCATATTTTGAGGACAATATCTTTACTTATGTAAATACTTATTTATTTGACTTTATTTATCATACAAGAGATATTTTCATATTATTATAATTTTGAGATTTTATATTCTTTTAGCATAATTTTTTTTAATGAAAGGTGTTACAAGCCCACTAATTTTGTACGGTTTGATACAACCCAGACAACCTTTACAAAACTCAAAGATATTATGACAAACATGTTTTTTCTTAACCTTACCCTACTTTGATCTTCCATTTGAGGTGGAAAATTATGCTTCAGGATGTTTGTAGGTGCAATTTTATATTTTATCACAAGCAGGTCACTCCTAGCTTATTTCAACAACAAAAAAATATGTATCCTAAGTTGCAAGCTTCTTCGACACATACTAGGAAAATGTATGCAATAATCAAAAGCTATTAAGAAATAGAGACAATACTTGTTAGGCAGATCATCTTTATCATCACCACAGACTAGAAGAGTCCCAAACAACTAATGATAAAACCATTCAAACACTAGATTAACAATGATGAACTACCAATCATTGGGCTTCAACTATTAGATCATTTCTAGGCTGGGGCATGAAAACAAGGTTGCTGATGGGTTATCCCACAATTTCTTTAATTTTTCATCTTTAGAGGACGTAGTGTTTTTAGCCCTCTCATACTTGGTTCTCGAACTATTATAGGCAAACATTGCACCAACATTGAGGAGGATCAAATTTTTATGAATGAATTTTTAAGAACTAAGATTTTCATTCCTGGTATTGTTGGACTAAAAATTCATATCGAATCTTTTGCTTTGCAAAATTTAATTCAAGGAGATTATCATACTTTATCATTTAATTTTAAAAAATAAAAATATTTACATATATATGGGAGAGAATCGTGAAAAAAAGATGAGAAAAAATATCTTATTTTAATTTTTTAAATTAAATGATAAAATTCCATCATATCCTTAAATTAATTTTTGGAAAACAAAACAACCAATGATGTTATAGTCCAATTTTTTTGGTATTGAATGCTAATGCACTCCAACTAGAGTGGATATTAGCATGCATATATATATATATATATATATATATATATATATATAATACATACTGCATTGGTTTTGTTTAAAGTCGATGTGGAAATTGCACTTGCAACATCGATTCTTATTAAAAACCGACATAGAAAGTCATTTTTTACACATTTTAACATGCTTTCTACATCGATTCACGAAAAACTGGTGTAAAAAGTGACTTTCTATATCATTTTGAAAATCAATGTTGAAAGCACTAACTTTCACTGACTTTCAACAATAGTCGTTTCAACATCGGTTAAAAACCGATGTTGAAAGCCTTTTAGAACCAACATGGAAATACTTTTTTGTAGTAGTGCATGTTGTTGGACATTCAGACTTCAAGCCCACTCTGTTTAGTTTGAAGTTCTCCTCCCATTGGTCGAGCATGTATAAAGGTACTAACCATTTTGTGGACTCCTGTGTAACTTATAAGCAAAACAAGTATTTACTTCCATGAAAATAAGGGCTCATTCAATCTCTCCCTTATCCACAAGACTCATGGCAAGACTTAACAATGGTTTTATCACAAAATTACCTCCCTCCACTGGCCACACCACATTGGGTGATTGTCGATGGCACCATTTTGACGCTATATGGACCATTAGGGTTGGCCTTGTGGTGGGAGATTTGGGGTAATATGCATGAGATCGTAGGTTTGAATATACCCAAAAGAGACAAAAACGAACCCAAATGGCTTGGCGATTTCAAACATTAAAGCCACATTTTGCAGGGATTTAAAATGTTTCTTTTTATTGTTGGTTTTACAATTTGTAATTGGGTGGCAAAAGCTTCTAGTAATCCTTTGAGATGGTTTTTTTTTTCCATCTTTCTGATTGGAAACATCATACCACGTGTAGGGCCACAAGGAATTCTAAGGTTTCTTCTTTCTTTGTACTTGATATCCCTATGAAATGAAAAGACAAAGAATGTTACCTAGTAGACAGTAATTTTATATACTTTTATATTAGGTCTAGATAGCCTTTATATTGTAGGGTCTATCAAGTTATGTATAGTCTCAAGAAACTTAAGAGGTGTCAATATAATATACTTAAATCTAAAAGGTTTAAATATGTTTGAGATCCTTGATATATATCTGATTTTTGTTTTGAGTCTCTGCCGTCAATTAAGTAATGATGTGACATCATCTCAATGATTGTTACAACATATATTAGTCATTGGGATGGTGCCACATCATCATTTAACCAACGGCAAGGACACAAAACAAAATTTTTAATACATCAAGGACTCAAATAATGTAAAAATTTATTAAGGACTCAACAAAAATCAAATATATACTAAGAACCTAAAAGTTATTTAAGCCAATCCAAAATAAACAAACTTTACATTGATTTCAAGATTGTGAATCGATGAATATAGACCATGCCAAAAATGACATGAGTCAAATTTATCTTGGAGATTATTGCATAATGAAATACAAATACTACTAAATGAACTTTTATTTTCCATTTATTCTGCATTCACAAGCAAATAACATTGCATACACCATTTCAACCACTTATTCTTCAGCATTCGTAGGCAGATAATATTAAATACACAATGTCAATCACATTTATTCATATGCTTGATAAAATCATCCATTAGGGAAGAGTCTTGCTCCAAGGGGATTTTCCAAGCTTATTAAGTGCAAGCATCAACAAATTTTAAGGTAGTGCAAGCTAGTGTAACATTGTTCTTTCTACAATGTTGGAGGGATCCATCTATAACCGTGTGTTTGAACATAACCAGCTTTTTCCAGCAGTAATTTATCTGCTTCTGCAGGACCTCTTGTTCCAGGTTGGTAAGGGATTGACTTGAACTCCCCTTTGTCAATGCGGTGCAAAAGTGGGGTGAAGATCTCCCATGATGCCTGATGAGAAACAAAATACAATCACTGAAGTTGTAAATAAAAACAGTCAGCAATAGTCTCACGCATGTAATGATATTACCTTCAACTCATCTCTGCGAACAAAATGTTGTTGATCACCTCTAATTCTGTAAAACAAATTCCATTTCTCAATAATATTCGTTCAAAACTATTTCCTTCAAACAAAACTGTTTGCTAAGTAATTCATGTAATCCAAATTCTTGTATACTCTTTCAACACCTTAAGATGTCTGTTTTTTACAAAAAAGCCATAAACAATCAAACATGAAGTCGTAAGAGAAGCATACGTGTCAAGAATCAAACGCTCATAAGCCTCTGGAATGATTACTGCTTGATAGCGTTGCCTATAAGACAAATCTAGTTCACTTTGAACTGTTTCCATCTCCAGTCCAGGTTTCTTGACCTGCAAGAGAGAGAATAGAATTAGTTCATTCTTAGACATGTCATTGAATTAAACTACGTACCCCATTGCCCGCAGGCTTCACGCTATGCGCAGGTAAGGGGGAGGAAAATTGTACGCAACCTTACCCTTGCATATGCAAAGAGGCTGTTTCCGGATTATTTTAGCATTTTAGGTGCAGCAGTGGTGACAAAAAAGCCAGACAGCAGACAGTGAGAAGGCAGGTCATGGTGGATTGTAATGTTCTGATACCATATTAGAAATGGATTGGACTTAACTCCTTCCCATAAGCTATCTCAAGAGAGGGAAATTGTCTTAGTCTTGTGGAGTATTCTGGCTGTATTCCTAACCAATTTGGGATATCTTAACACATTTCCCTCATGCCTAGGACTAGACATCTGGAATGTGAAGTTTGTAGGACTAGACATTTATCAGTAGCCAACATTAAGACTGGATAGACTTTGATACCATGTTGACTTTAGAGGGAAACTTAAGAGGAAGATAGAAGAAAATATTTTAGAGAGAATTTAGAGAATGGAAATGTTGTTATTCAGTCAAAATGTGAGAATAGATTCTGCTCTGCATATCATCCATATATAGTCTCTTAAGTTAGGACTTAGTGGATGGAAAACTATTTCCTAGACTACTATTAATTAAATACAGCTTCCGAGATCCATATACTCATGAATACTAAATGCAGTTTATCATGTGATACATGAACACACTATTTCCTAAGTGCATTAACTATGATTATTTCCAACAGAATTTAACATATAAAGTAATCTAACACTTCCATTGGCACATGATAACAGGTAATATAGATAAGATGTTTGTAGAATCTGACAATAAATTAACCAGCAAAGTTGCCATTTGCATTTCAAGGAAATTGACTCCAAACAATGTCATGAAAAAATATATCTATATTTTTCAATAGGCTAAAATATAACTTTGATTCCCCTATTTTGTGCAATCCGTAATTGTGGTCCCTCCATTTTAAAATATATAAACGCTGAATATCTTAATACCTACACAGAAAAATTAAATACTTGTCTCAATGATACATATGAAACTTCCAGAGGTAATCAGGTCAAACAAATGGCAGAACAGTTCTCATAAAAGTATTATCAGAATGATAGACATACTGTAAGCTTCATGTACATAGCTTCTGAAGGTTGCAGGCGTATAACAAACTCATTTCTCCCCTGCTTTTGACCTAAACAGGAATAAGTTGATATTTAGATTAATAGGTACTTGCCATCAAGATATGGAAAAATACACTCATGCTAATATTTATATTCCTTGTCAAAGCATTCATACTGTGCCATTCATGAACAGGTTCCTCCTGCATGCTGCCTTTCTTGTGATTATGGATCAAAGAGATGAACCCCTCTAAAAAATGTACATTTTAGTGATATAAAAGTTTTATGCACATACCCAAATATTTCTATTTCAAGTAGAAGATAATTCTTAAAATTTGGGCTTAGGACCTAACTCAACCTCATAAAAACAACTTGTAAGGTGAGGACTGCCCAAGCTTTATTAGCTTTACTTAAGCCATATCCCTAGTCGATGTAAGACTAAGCTACCCTTGAGGCTTCAATTTAGGCATTCCCCCAAAGAGGCCACAATTAAGGCGGGTTAGGCGTAACTACAGTCAAGGTGGCTTTCCTACAACATTATTTGTGCACTAATTACAATAGACATCGAATTAGAAAAACGTCTAACTAGGCAATACTGTCACAAAAATGCCGTATCTCTCAAAGTAATGGCTTGTATAAAATATCTGACTCCTCATCAAAGATGGATTGATAAATATATAGATTCAATTTCATGCTAAATATTGACGTATATACTATATACAATTAAAGATGCATGATAAATGCGTGAACTGAAGAGAATTCACTCAAATATTGAAAATCTGGTGTCATACACTTAAAAATATCACCAGGAACATCCTTGAATTGAACCCGTATGTCTGCCTTTCTTGAATTTAAGGCCTTCCCAGCTTTTAGTATGAAAGGAACACCTAACATCAGAAAGGAGCTGGTGTGAAAAAGTTTCAATTGCAATTTAATTGATCAAATGCACAGAAATATATAGCATAAAATACAAAATAATACACACAAAAAGTAATCAGACAGAATGAATATGAACCATTGTATTCCAAACATTCAGCATAAATAAAGCCAAGGGAGGTCTTAAATTTCCCTATAGCATGCCCTGAACCTACAATGCAAATTTGTCTTACAGGAAAACGATTGATGGCATTATTCTCATACCCTCCCATCTTTCATTGTGTACTCGCAGAATAACAGTTGCAAAAGTAGGAGTGTTTGAATTGTCAGGCACAGTTGGATCATCTTTATAGCCTTCATATTGTCCTAGAACAACCTCATCATCTTTAATAGGAAGTACTGATTCAAGAACCTGCAATTTGTATATCAACAAGAAAATGGTATAGACGCTATGAACATTATGAACAACAATCGAAAGCAATAATTGAATGACTGAAGAGGGAGGAAAATAATCCACACAAATTGAATGGAAAGAGACAAACCTTCAGTTTCTCATCCCGAATGTGCTCAGGCTTGAGAGAAACTGGTTTTTCCATAGCAACCAAGCAAAAAACCTGATTTTGTAGAAAAATAATGAATAAGATAGACATATTAGAGTGATCTGATGTAAACTATGAAGTAACCAAAGATCTATTTAATAGGTCTTATTAGGTTGATAAGAGTCTGACATAACAAGGTGGAAAAAACTGTGGATACTCCAAAATCTGCAAAGTTTGTTCAAGTCTATTTATTAAAAAAGTATTTAGTTTTCTAATCAAAGATTACAGGAAGTTGCAAAGTTCAAACGCATTTATAAGCATTGATATTTGAAATTCAATTCAATTCTTAAAATGAAAAAGAAAATCAGAACTCAAAATTCTTTACTGTTGTTTGTTTAAAGCATACTAAAAACAAATCAGTGATAAAGTGGTGAAAATAATCCAAGACATGGGAGGTCACTGTAAGCAATCAGCAATAAGAGTTTCTATTTTAAAATCATTGAAAGAAAAAAGTTCCCCATAGTGTGGTCAATCAAATGCTAATATTTCCTCAATACACCTTCTTCATCTCTCAAAATGATTTTTTTCCCCCAAACATTACAAATACAATGCATAAATATTCAGCACAAAATATTTAGTATTGAAGTTTCTGCACTGACATTATTTTGTTTTATCAAAACATAACCCTAGTAAGATTAAGAGTTTAGAGGGGAGTGAAACTAAGAAACATTGTTGCATGTGATTATTTCATTTTATCAAATATGGAGACAGTAATGTCAAAATATGAAATCTATTTCAGTCTAAAATGAAGACCCTACCTGTAGCAGATGATTTTGAATAATATCTCGAATAATTCTGCCAAATAAAAATGTACATCAATGATTCTGTTCAAATCATAATAATATAAAATGAGTTTAATATATTTTTAGTCCTTAAAATCATTAAAAAAAAATTGTTTTTAGTCCTTGAACTTTTTTTCTCTGTGTTTAGTCCTTTAACTATTTTTTGTCTTGAATTTTAGTCCTTTATTTTTTTTTCATCCTTACTTTAATCCCTTAAAAGGATTGAAACTAAGGACAGAAAAAAAGTTAAAAGACTAAAACTAAAAATGAAAAAAAAGTTAAGAGACTAAAAACATAAATAAAAAGTTTCAGGGACTAAAAATATAAATTCAAAAAAGTTTATAGTTTGCCCATATAAAATTATACAAAATACATCAATTAAAAGTTTTAAGTATTGGCAAAAGTAAAATGGGTATAAACAAATTTGTTTTCTCAATATCACTTGATTTGAGAACCTATTATTGCCGCAATTTGTCACTAGACATCTTTGTTTAAGAAAATAATTAAAAATAAATGACTAACTACACATACCCATACTGGTCAAAATATCCACCTCGACCTTCAGTTCCAAAATTTTCTCTGAAAACGATCTGCCAAAGTAAAAACAGCCAAAAACTCAAGTTTAAAATATGGCATATAAATGTTTGGTCATGCAGTAGATGAATTAGGTAATAACAGACAGACCAAATTCTTTTACAAGGCCATAAAAAAATGATTTGACAGTTAGATGAGGCAAATTATGAAATATGAATTTGTCAAGCCAACTAATAAGGCTTTGTTTGATGACTTCAGTAGTAACTTTGGCAGCACACTTTCTCACCTGCACATTAGCAATGTTGTCGCGGTTCCATAGAGGCGTGAATAATCGGTTTGCAAAACGAAGCACTAACTGGTAATACAAGCCAAATGGAGAGGGATTAGGCCAAGTTTATGAAGCAAGCAATATGAGAGCCAATAAGTAATCATTTACTACCATATTCTGCACAAGTTCCTTTCCTAAGTAGTGATCAATACGATAAATCTGGGGTTCTTCAAACAACTGTCCAATCTGGGTACTGAGTTGCTCTGCAGATTCCAGATCCTTACCAAAAGGCTTCTCAACAACAATACGTGTCCACCCACCAAGATCAGCTACAAAATGAAAATAGATACAATCATCAATAAAAACTATCAAAGCAATGTTAGATTGATAGACTGGGCCTAAAGAGGCTCAAAAGAAGGAAAATTAAGTGGCTTACGGATTTTATAGGATGGGCTTAAAACATTAGAATATTATTTATCTTTAAGTGTTATTTTATTTTTCATTTTTCAAAGCTAGGATGATGATGACATAATAGAACACCAAAAACAGAAAGAAAGAAATGCAAATTGAAATGTATTATCCAACTATCTGAAAATGTACCCAATGAGAGCACATTTCCTCCAGAGTTACAACTCCTATACCTGAGGATTCCCTCCTCTCTCCAAGTAATGCAATGTCTTCCTATCCTCTCCCCTCACACCTCTTTCCTTATATTCCTCAATTGCATAACAGAATCGTCACTCCCTTCTATAACCACCTGGCACGTTGGCATTCTTTCTCCTAGAATAGACACAGCTGATCCCCTGCCTCATTCTCATTCAGGGGTCTAATATAACACTTGTAGGCTCATCATTAGCAGCAATTAGGTTATAAAATTGTATTCCTCCTAGCCTATCAATTGTGAATGAAAAATCTGAAATGTTTGTTTATGCTTTCTCTCTTCTTAACTCTTTAATGGTAGAATTCTTCATATAGCAGTAGCTTCAATTATCAGCTTCCAAAAAATTTTAATACTCTGGCTTATGCAAGAACCTTAATATGAAAAAGAAATTAGGAGAAACTGACGAGTTCATGCTACAAAAGGTCAACATATAATCATATAATTGTTAGAAGAAATGAGACCTGCAGGAAACACTTATAACCCTGAGATCTGTTTAGTTGATGCTATCAATCAAACAGACTTTTAAGTTTATTTCATAATTATTTTCTAACTTAAACACCAAAAATCTAACAAAGCCACCTTTAATTATGCATTGAATGGAAAATCTAAGCAACATTCCAACCACTGGAAGTATATAGTATATACCAACAGCAGTGACTTCAATTTAGATCCAATATTATCAAGAAAAAGATCCCAAAGAAAACAGACAAGCAATGTACATTTTAGATTTTATTAATTTGAAAAAAAAGAGAGAAGAGATTAAAGTGCATTCTGACAGCCTAGACTAGTTGTCTGACTGAGAATTTCTCCTAACTTGTCTTAAAGCTATGACATAAAGGTTTGTTATTTTTCCCCAGCTAAGAGTTCTAATAAAACATTAGCAACCAAATGTTACAAGGTTCATATCAAAACAATGGATGACTGAATCTTACATTTATTCATGCAACAAGTCTTGATCATCTTGCAAACTGATGGATATACTGAAGGAGGAAGGGCAAGATAGAAAAGCCTTCGAGAAGAACCCTCAGTACTGTTTTTCAAAAGTTCATGCTCTGAAATCTCTTTATCCAAATTACAGAAACTGTCCTCAGAATCATAAGAGCCGCTTACATATTTGATCTAAAGGGAAGAAAAAGGGAAAAACAGAATGAACATTTGATCAATCAGATGAGTAATTTTAGTGAGATCATTGCAGAAAATTATATAATGATTCAAGGTAGCCAACTCAGACCAGATGCAAGAACTTTGACACTTCCTCCAACTGCTCAGGGGAAGAATCTTTGCTTGGAACAAGATAGCTGCATATCAAACCACAACCAATTTCCTATCATTTATTATACTTAGAATCTGGTCAAATAACCAGGGATGATAAAGATAGATATCATGAAGTATGTCATAGAATAACTATGAAAGAAGCAGCAAACATGCATGCAACAAAAACAATCATGGAACAAACTTCAAATCAGGTCAGCTGCTTAGTTTGTTTTAGAGAAATAATCACTTATTTTTGTTAGATTTCTGAGAGAACTTTGAAAAATAAACGATTATTTTTCACCAAAATTAAGCTTTACCAAACATGCTATAAAATTTTCAGCTTATGTAAACACAGGGATTCAGGAAATATGCTTGGTTATTCATCTGAATCATTGACAGGATACTATTGGAATTATAATAATGTTCTCCTTACATAAAATAAATCATGGTTGTGTAGTAGAAAGAAAGTAATTCCATGATTTTTTTATTTATTTCATACATGATTGAGAAAAATATAGATTTTACATATAGTAATAGAAAGAACCTCACCCATGTAAGCGGTTTCTCAATTCGTCATCAGTGAGTTTTGACCTAGCATAGCCAAAAATACAAACCTCATTTGGTAGTAGGAATCCCTGCAAATAAAGGCACCATATTTAAAAAACCAGTTTGTTCCTTTTAGAGAAACATATACCAGTTTAGAAAATATTCCATGTAATATTCCAAGAAAAAGATGAATTAGGAAAAGATATCTACTCAGATTGCCAAGCAGAATATATGAATAACAACAATCAAAGCCTTTTCCCACAATGTGGGGTTGGTTACATGGATCAAACAATGACATTGTGTTTTGTCATATACCAATTGTTCAAAAAGACCATTTAGATTTTAGATCTAAATCCTTTTAAATGGTTTCGCCTAGATTTTACACAGCTAGTCCCAACCCCAAGTCCGAGCAAAAGAGGAGGGTTGTGTTAGGCTTTTCACATCCAACATAAAACTTTATCAAATCTCAATGACAAGTAGAATGCATGAATAGGGAGAAAAAAAGTGCTTGATAGGAATTATAACATTCTGAAACAAATTCCATTAAGGGTCTTTCAATGGTCCACTAATACTTCAATGATAATCTATATCAAATCCTTTTGATTTTGTAACAAGAACCAAATAACGCAGGGGAGCTTTTTCTGTATTGAAAGACTTCTCCAATGATGTTGGTCCAAATATGAAAAATGCCCAAAGTTACATATCATACACATCTGCTCCTTCCCAAGCTCTGCAGCATGAGTGGTTATGCAAGTTATGACATTTCATTTCATAAATCTTTTAGAGGGTAAAGGTGGGATAATGACATAATGTAATGTGTGACATGATGTGTGTTATGCATTGTGTATTGATGTAGGTGGTGATTTTATAGCTACTGATTGTATTTAATAGGTGCAGGGGTTTGGATGGTTTAGTGTTAGATCAGGACTTTGATTTTATCTTCTTTTTTTTTTTTTTTTTTTTTTTTTTTTTTTTTTTTTTTTTTTTTTTTTTTTTTTTTTTTTTTTTTGAGAAATTGATCTTCTACATTGGAGATTTTGGAACAGCTGAGATTTAATTAGACACTGTATCAAACTTTCTATTTGTTGAATATCTCTTGTACTCAACATCTCTAATATAATTCTTTTTGTGTTTTCTTCAACAACAAAAAAGCCACTAAATAACATGGTCCACAAAGGTTATCTTTTATTCCTTTATTTAACACATCCTAGATTATCAAACCTGACGGTATAGGTTGAAAAGTGCTGGAAATGTCTTCTTCTTAGCAAGGTCACCAGAAGCACCAAGCACAACAATGGAGAGTGACCCAGTTTCAGTTGCATGTTCTAGATCCCTCGATAGAGGGGATTCATTACTTGAGCCTTGCCTTCTTTCAACATGCCATTCACTCGAAGTCATCCTTTATCAGTAACAAACAAATATAACCCTGTGCTTGGCATCAAACAGAGTAACAGACAAGTTGAAAGTAACCAAATATCCAACAATGATGTTAATAACAGAGAGTAAATTAAAAAAACAGTGTAATATTCCTACAAGATCTAGATCCTCTGTAGTGAGCAATTCACTCTAAAGGGTAAATTAAGTTATCTCAGTCATTAATTAAAAAATCAAAGAGCTCATATTGTTATGTGTATATGCATAACAAATCATGAACATGTTCAAATATCAATAATTGATTTTCTTGTCAATAACTAAGAGAAGCCAAAGGAGTTATAATTTTGGTTTGGTGATTAAAGGGAGAAATGAAGTGGGAGAACTGACAAGCTAACAATTAACATTGGCCGATAAAAAATAAAAAATAAATCTAAGAAAAACCAAACACATTCCTTACATTCACACAAACAAAGTGCTTTTGGTAAATGCAAATCTAGACTCAATCTCAATTACAAACTAAAGGAAAACAAAGCAAATATCACGTAAAATATCAAGCTTGTAAAACTTAAATGAATAAATAATGATGAGTATGAGTCAAGAAATTGACATAATAAGGGAATGAAAAATTACGGAGCCCACACAGAAGTGAAAGTGAGAGTGGCTAAACCTTGATTGATTTCTGAACACGACCACTCTCAGTGGATATCTTCTTTTTAAGGATAATGGAACAGTTCCCTCATTATCGTTCAACCACTTTCCCCGGTTAAATCAATCGTTCAATCGTGAATAAGACATAACCATATCCACAAATGCTGTTGTCGCAAGTGACTAGTGGTAACTGCAATTTCATTCACGTTCACCCTCCAATTTCTTTTATTCCCCTCACTTTTATCCATAATTATTACAAAATTTATGCGTTGCAGCCTGCAGGTCTTCCCTTTTTTTTTAACACTCAGATCCATAAGTGAAAATCAACTATTGACTAATTCGAAGTTTGATTAAAAAATAAGTAAATAATTTAATTTTTAATTTCGATATATTAATTATCAATATTTAATTATTTGATTAGGTCTTGCGTGTTTGACAAAAAACAACAACCAAAACCATTTGTAGAATAAAAAAATATTTTTTTTTCATAAACTCAAATTAACTTTATATCCAAGCTAATTTATAAGAGTTTCCTACTCGTCTTTTATAAAAATTATATAAAAGATATTCTAATTTTTAGCTCATGGATAATAATAACGAAACATACAAGTTTGTCTAATCCTCTCTATTTATAAATTATAAATTTTGAATAATTATTTTGAACGATAGTGTTTTTAGGCAATAGGTATAATTTTTCAATCAATGTTTTGGGTTTTCCTTTTGTCAGTTGTCATAATATTTTGAGTTTTTTTTTCTTCTTCTAAACTTCTTATCTCTTTCAATCGATAATTTTTAATAATTTTAATTCTAAATCAAAGTTCAATAGTTTTAAAACATATGATCGATTATTAAAAACATCATTGAATTACAAAATGTTTTTTTTATCATGCATTTAAATATAATTTATATGTTAAAAAATATTTATTCATTACACATTTTAATTATAATATAATTTATATATATTCAAAAGTATTTATTTATTATAAATTTTAGTTATATTAAAAAATTAAAATAAGAAACTAAAAAAGTGTTTGATAAGAATAGTTTTTGAAAATCATTTTTAAAAATATATATTTTTCAGTTTTTAAAATGCTATTTTGATTTTTTTTCCCTTTCATTATGTACTCATATTCTATTTTGCACTGTCTCATTTTCTTCCACTCCTACTTTCTAAGTATTTTTTTAATTTATTTAATAAAATAGATTTTAAAAATTTAAAACTAAAATCAAAATCATAAGATATTACAATTAAATTTTGTCTTAATTATAAAGTCAAGTAAATATAATATCTTTAAGGCACGTGCCTTTTTTATGCAAGTGTAATTTCGACTTAAAGTTTTATATTTAATTTTTAGTGTTTAATGATTATGAATTAATAGTGTAAATTAATTTTATACAAACCATCAATAAAAAAGTCATCATTAGTGTGAGTCTATTTTTAATGTAGTTGTCCTAAAAATCAATAATTTTATTATATACAATTATTTTATGATTGAATCATAATATAAAATTATATTTCACCGTTGGTGCTGAAAAAGTAAGGAATACACAAAAAAACGGGTTGTATAATGTGTTATGAACTTTGAAAAACTTGTTTCACAATTAATGTTTTTCCAAGACATATATAAAAAAGATTATATAAGCATTAGGAAAGGGAGAGAGAAAAAAAACTAGAAATTTATACTAGTTCGTTCACAACTTGAACTACGTCTAGTCTCATCTACCAAGAAGGATTTTTACTAACTAACCACAATTACACATGATATATTCTCGATGCCTCTTTAGACAATACTACAATGATTCTATCCTAAGATCCTAACACTCAAGTATTCTTTTGTCACTAAATTTCTCTATGTTTGCAAAAACAAATACACATTTGTTTATACAAGGTAACTCACATAGTGAGTGTATGAAAGATTAAGCACAAATGCAAAAGCATTTATCAACCGAGAATACGTGCTTGTGTGAGACCGTCCAACAAAAAGTTTAGAGATTCTTCAATCAACAAGCAACCTTCATTCTTGAAGTCTTCCTTGTATAACTCTTGGAGAAGTATTAATTGTGAAAAAGAGCTTCTATTAGTCTTCACGTTTTTGTGCTTCACTAAATGCACGAGAGATATTCATGTTACTCCATGGTACGCATCTGATCAAAGCAAGGAGAAAATGAGAAAACATAGAGAATATAAAACAAAGGATAAGACACAAGAGCTAGATGAAATATTGAGGATAAAAAGAAATAGTTGGGCTATGGTCAGGAAATAAGAAAATAGGGAAGAAAAGAGGGTGGAAAACTTTCATTATATTTGAGCATGAATCCCAATATTTCAACACTCCTAAATATCAAATATCCCTAACTTTTCTCTTATCTTTTTCTTCTTATCACATCACATCCTCTATCATATCAATATTTATCTTTCTTTTTATGACTTATTCCTCGAGAGACATTTTTAATTAAAATTTTAATGTATCTAAAACATAAAAAAAAATGAAAAGTATTTTGCATTTTGAAATGAAATATGAGCTTGTGTTGGTTTGCCAAGGGATTGGGAATCAAGGCAAGTGATTTAGGGTCTATCACCTAAGTGATTAAGGATAAAATACATTAGTGAATTAGGAATGAACGATATAACTACATAGAAGTGTGAGGAATTATAGCAAACAGGGGGATTTCGAGTACAATTTTAGCATCTCAATATTATTGTTTCCGTCTACAATTATTATTGCATCAACAATAACTTCTTACCTTTTCTTTTAATTTCTGTTATTAAATTTTTCAGCACATTAATTTCTCTAGAAAAAAAATATATTTTTATTTTCTGTTTTGATCAATTTTAGTTTTACGTAGTTCAAAATATAAAAACACAAAAATATCTTTATCCAAAAGGTTTTAATTTGAATATTCATCCTTGCACTATTCCCTTGGGAGACAACCTGAGCTTCAGTTCGGTACTACAATTGGGATTTGGTTACACTTGGCAAACGTAAATCCTAACGTAATTAAAACATTAACAATATGTTGTAGAAAGTGTTTGTCGTCCCCACTCTCTCTGCTTAGTAGCTGCCTTGCGTAAAACACCAAAGCTATTAGACAACGGCTAGTTGTGATCTCTCAACGAATCGAAGCTCTGAAGTCTATATAAAGCTTGAAGATATTTGTGTTATGGTTGTCGAATCACAAAAGAATAATCTAAGACAAAATGAACAAAGTGTTGTAACACTATCAGTTTTAGTTAACAAAAGAAACTTGAGCGAATTAAGTGAATCTTAGCTTTGCTAAGTTAGCAAGTTTCATTATATTTGAGCTTATTGTGCAAAAACTCTTTGAGTGATTAGAATACACTTTATATAAAACAACTATTGTTTGTGAAAGCCAGGAGTGGCTTAGTGACAAAGAATATTTGGGTCTCAGGGGGAGATTAAGGGTAGTGCTAGGAATGACCTAGAGAGAAATCATTGTAGCCAGAAGTGGCATAGAGAATACTTGGTTGTAATAAAACAATTGGTTAGTGAAATCCTTCAAGTTTTGAAGGAGAACTGGACATAGCCGAAGAGTTGGGGTGAACCAATATAAAACCTCTGTGTTTTCTTTACTACTTCTATATTACTATTTCTTTTCTACAATTTACTTCTACACTATTGTGTTCAAGTTTTACGAACTGGTTTTCAAAGCACAAAGTGATTTCAAACCCCTTGGACGAACCCCATCATCCATTGGTATCTGTAACACCCCGTAGGCCTCCGGTGCGTTATCATTAATAATATCAGTTTATCGCTTAACACATCAATTTAAAACTCAGCGGAAGCATATAATCGCTTTTCTTGATTCATTATGTATGGAATAAAACATATAACAACAGCACAAGCACAAGGCCAATAACATATCCCTGCTGATCCATTTCTCATCTCATACACAATTTAGACAAATAAAAGAATACATAGGCAGATAATCAAAAATACAACAATTGAACTCAGGAGGAATCTCATAAACATATCATAAATAGTTCTGTACATAGTCATATACATCAGTATCTTCACCACACAGTGGTGATACAAATCATATCAGCCCTCACCGAGGGTTTACAGAACTATACAACCCTTATCAAGGGCACAAAGCATAAACAAAATCAAAACTGAGCCTTCAAGCTCCATCTGCTGCTCTCAGCCAAGCAGAAATGTCTATACTCGGGCCTCCTGCCCTGAGACTGCTCTCTTCTGCCTGAAGAGTCACCTGAAATCACAAATCCCCACACGGGGTGAGATACATATCTCAGTAAGCTCAGGGTCCTTGGGAAATCATCCCCACCCTGGCCTACAATTCACAATACAAACATCAGACAAGCACACACATCAAATCTGGCCCAATGGCCTGGCCCTCTAACCCTCATACACATGAGCAGTTATCTGCTCCACACCCATGGCAGAGAACCCTCAATGCCGTTCCACATGGCAGAGAACCCTCAATGCCCTTGGTAGAGAACCCTCAATGCCCTCAATACATGGCAGAGAACCCTCAATGCCTTTCACAGTTCATAGCACAACCAGGCACAAATGCACACATAGTAATATAAGTATGCGACAATCAATGCATGCATTATGAATATGACCACCACTCCCCCGAAGTGTGGTGTGTAACCAAGTGGGAAATCATTTCCTAGGGACTCAGAACTTACCTGGCAAAGTATCACTCTGCAGTTCTTTCTTTGGTCTGTGGCTCCCGCCACCAACAGTTTCAATATCACACCCTAATCAAGGCATATACTAATATCAAAACCAATCCACAGGCATTCAAACACAGAACATATCATATACAGAATTCCCCTATCCTAGGGTTCAACCATTTCAGCCCAGCGCACACTAGGCCATCATAATCCTTTACAAGGTCTCTCAAGGCTGCATACCAAGCATCTGAGTCATCCCAGACTCAATGCACAACCTATACATATAAGCTCTGGCCAATATTAGCCCATAATTCAAATATCACTGGAACGGTCTGAGTCTCACTCAAAGCACTGTTCATCTAGCCTTTCAGGCTCATAACAATCATAATCAAGGCTCTAGCATGTCAGAAAACCAACAACAAGTGACTCTACATCAGTCACACATGCCTACACCGAGCCATGATTCAAAGTTCTCTAAATCAGAAACTAAAAGCTAATCCTTTATCTCTAAACCATTCTAAACAAGTTTCTCTACAGGACCCTGGGCTAATTCTAGTCCCAACTCATATGGGTCACTATTCACAGGAAACCCCAAATTCTAAAATAGCCGGAGAAACTTGAGTTTCTTACCTCAGTGGCGACTAGAAAGACCTCAGGACAGCTTCCTTGAGCCCTGGTGTCCTTAACACGCCTTGGGTCTCCGCCTAACTCAAGTTCTCTGAGCTTCTCCTGGAGATTCCACTTCTCACTCACAAAGGGGTTTTCAAGAGCAGAAATGAAGGATTAAGGCTTTCCAAATGTTTCTCTCAAGTTCAACAGTCATAAGGAGGTGTTTAGGCCAAGATATAAGGTCACAAAAGGCTTGGGACAAGCTTCAATGGAGGTTTGGGGCGTGGGGAAGAAGA
>PYAF01001552.1:1474-14797 GCA_007407185.1 Glycine tomentella
ATATGTGAAAGATATGGGTAGAAAAGATATGAGGAAAGATAAGATATGGAGAGAGATATTATAGAAAGATATTAGGAAAGATATTATTTAGATTTAAAATTTGAATTGTTTAGGTTATTTCAAATGCTTATAAATAGCATATTATGTAAAGGGATCAGTGTGGCTTTGGCAGACTATTATCAATACAAAGAGAGTTTTTCGCCCCCAGTAAATTTATGTGTGTTTGTGTTTGTGTGAGTGCACCAGTGTGTGTGAGAGAGAGGACCTGTGAGATATCAAATTAGTGATATCAGTTTTAGGCAAGGGCAGCAGGGCATTAGAGGCACATGAGCACAAAGAAGGAAACATGAGTAGGGATCAATTTGAGAGAGTGTCCATTTATTACGATTGGTCAAGTTGGTTCAGAGACAAAGTATCAAGTACTCCAAACACAATTTTGTTGAACCACTGAATTCTCTCCCCAAAACTTTCTTTCTATAACCATTTATATAGAGGCTGAAGTCTAGTTTTGACCAAGGTTTTGCATTCATGTAAGTATCACATTAGGATTAGGGTTCTATAAGTCCTATCAGCAACAGGGATTCAATCATCTAAGTTAAGAGTTTTATCATTAGAGACAGTACATATGTTGCATTAGTTAATAAAGTAAATTTCTAAAGAGTGTTATTGCTCTTCCATCAAGAAATAGAAGTGAGCATTTGCAGAGTAAATAAAAATGAAGAGGTAGCAGGTTCTAGCATAGAAAAGAAGCAAAAAGTGAAGAGATCAAATTTTATGTGTAGTGGAAAAATTACTTTGCCTGCAATGAAACTTTGATGCTGCATGATTGCATCCATGTAATTTTCAGTACACACGATCCTGTAGGGCAAAGCATTAACTAATGGTAAAATGAGAAATTGAAAATTGAGAAAAGAAAAGAAGGAAGCTAAGTGTTACCTTGATCATCTCTTGGTGGATGCCAAGGTGAGCGTATGAATGGAAATAAGCGACGCTAAATCAGTGCAAGGAGGTCAAGGTTGAGGTTTTGGTCGTAAATGATAAGTATCATATTTTAGTTATTTTCAAGATTATAATTTGGGCACTTAGATTTTGATTTCAGTAAATTCTCTTATAAACTTGCCTTAATCCTAGTTGGTTTTATATATTGGTACATATATAAATGTTGTTTACATTTTGAAAGATTAATCCACTCAATTTCGATGTTTCGATAGGTATCAAGTGTATCCATGGCATCCGAAATAACCACGACAAGATAAGAGGGTAAAAAGATCAAAAGAAGAAATTTCTAGAAGCCAAATTCGCCCAGACTAGCAATTAGCTCGCCTGGACAAGTTAAACCTTTCTTCAGCTTAAGACAAAACTCGCCTAGGCGAGTAAATCATGAGTAAATAACTCACCTGGGCGAGTTAAGTTCTTCAGCATTAAGGAACAACTCGCCTGGACGAGCAAATCATGAGTAAATCCCTCGCCTGGGCGAGTTCACTTGACCTCCTCCACCATTTCCTATAAATAGTCATGCAAAATGAAGAAAAA
Source organism: Glycine tomentella (assembly GCA_007407185.1). Lineage (NCBI taxonomy): Eukaryota > Viridiplantae > Streptophyta > Magnoliopsida > Fabales > Fabaceae > Glycine > Glycine tomentella. The sequence continues at coordinate 3,008 of PYAF01001552.1, forward strand.
AAGCCTTGAGTTGAAAACTAGTAGTAAAGAGACTTAGAGAGAGGTGAGAGAAGACAAAAATTAGTGAGGAAACTCTGCCGAAAAGGATCGGTAATTGCTTCCTTCATCATGTCTTCAGTTGATCTTGTGCTCTCCACGCCACTTTGCCATTAGAACTATTGCTTCTACATGTCATGCTTTTAAGACAACAAACAACAAAGAACAAAAACAAAAATTCTAACACAGATAAAACTATGAAGATAATATTCAATATTTTGTAAGATATGAGAAATTGATAAAAAAAACCATGCCAACAAAAATTCAAGACACCATGTTCAAGAAACAAATCCAAATTAAAATAATAAAAGAAAGCAAAACATGAGTCATTGCAAAATCCAGCTAATAAGGCAAACCCTGATCTTAAGATTTGTTTCTTGTTGAGCTTTTGCTTTTGTACCTTTTGTCAAGAGAGACTTCAATCTTGATGTCTATGAAGTTTCATGTTTCATGAACAAAATAAATTAAAATTTTAAGTAGGATGTTTGCTTGAGTTAACTAGAAGGTGAGGGAAAGACGATAATAACAAATAAAAGAGAAAAAAATGATGGAGATAAAAGATAAAAAAAAAAAAAAATACTACTAAGCAAAGACAAGAAAAAAAAAAGGAAAAAAATAAAACCATGAGATAAAAATTAAAAACATTCAAAGGTTCAAATTTACCTTTATGTGAAAAATCTATTACTTTCCAGTCAAACAAACACCTCCTAAGTATTTCAAATTTCCAAACAGTCAAATGCAATGTAAGTATGCAATGCAGTGAAACTTGCTCACGCCCCACTCCTCACTGTCCAGTGTCATGGTGGAGCTTCCCAAGTCCCTCTCACCCCACCGTCTTCTCAAGCTCCTCAAAGCCGAAAAATCCCCTCTTTCCGCCCTCAATGTCTTCGACGCTGCCGTGCGCCGCCCTGGCTTCAGCCCCTCCCCCGCCGTCTTCCACCACATCCTCCGCCGCGTGGCCGCCGACCCCGGCCTCCTCCTCGCCCACGCACCGCGCATCATCGCCGCGATCCACTGCCCCTGTCCGGAGGATGTGCCCCTCACTCTCCTCAAAGCCTACGCCAAAACCCGCATGCCCAACGAATGCCGCACGTGTTCGGGTGCTCCCCAACCATTCGCTCCTTCAACACCCTCCTCAACGCGTTCGTCGAGTCACACCAGTGGGCGCGTGCGGAGAACTTCTTCAAGTACTTCGAGGCCGCGCGTGTTTCGCCTAACGTTGAAACCTATAATGTTCTCATGAAGGTGCTGTGTAAGAAGGGTGAGTTCGAGAAGGGTAGGGGGTTGCTGACGTGGATGTGGGGTGCGGGGATGAGCCCTGATAGGATCACCTACGGGACTTTGATTGGGGCTGTGTCGAAGAGTGGGGATTTGGGGTTTGCGCTTGAGGTGTTCGATGAAATGCGTGAACGAGGAGTGGAGCCTGATGTGGTGTGTTACAACATGATCATTGATGGCTTTTCAAAAGAGGGGATTTTGTGAAGGCGGGTGAGATGTGGGAGAGGTTGTTGAGGGAGGAATTGGTGTTTCCCAGCGTTGTGAGTTATAATGTTATGATTAGTGGGTTGTGTAAGTGTGGGAGGTTTAGTGAGGGTTTGGAGATATGGGAGAGGATGAAGAAGAATGAGAGGAAGTGTGATTTGTTTACTTATAGCGCTTTGATTCACGGGTTGAGTGAGGCGGGGGATTTGGGTGGAGCAAGGAGGGTTTATGAGGAGCTGGTTGGGAGAGGGGTTAGGCCTGATGTTGTTACCTGTAATGCGATGCTTAATGGGTTGTGTAAGGCGGGGAAGGTTGAGGAGTGCTTTAAGCTGTGGGAGGAGATGGGGAAGTGCAGTTCGCGGAATCTGAGAAGTTATAACATATTTCTCAAGGGGTTGTTTGAGAATGGGAAGGTGGATGATGCGATGATGTTGTGGGATGTTTTGTTGGAGGCAGATTCCGCCACTTATGGTTTGGTGGTTCATGGTTTGTGTTGGAATGGGTATGTGAATAGGGCTTTGAAGGTGTTGCAAGAGGCTGAACATAGGGAAAGTGGTATGGATGTGGATGAGTTTGCTTACTCGTCACTGATAAATGCATTGTGCAAGGAAGGGAGATTAGATGAGGCAGGTGGAGTTGTAGAACTTATGAATAAGCGTGGCTGTAAATTTAACTCTCATGTTTGTAATGTGCTGATTGATGGTTTTGTTAAACATTCCAAACTTGACAGTGCTGTTAAAGTCTTTAGGGAAATGAGTGGCAAAGGTTGCTCACCGACTGTTGTGTCCTATAATATTCTTATAAATGGATTATTAAGAGCTGAAAGGTTTCGTGAGGCTTATGATTGCGTTAATGAAATGTTGGAGAAAGGGTGGAAACCAGATATTATCACATACAGTACGTTGATAGGTGGTCTTTATGAGAGCAACATGATGGACACAGCCCTTAGGTTGTGGCATCAGTTTCTGGATACAGGGCGTAAGCCTGATATTATTATGTACAACATTGTCATCCATAGACTTTGTTCCTCTGGCAAAGTGGAGGATGCTCTGCAGCTTTATTCAACATTGAGGCAGAAGAAGTGTGTTAATCTTGTGACTTACAATACCATCATGGAGGGGTTTTACAAAGTTGGGAACTGTGAAATGGCATCAAATATTTGGGCTCACATCTTAGAAGATGAGCTACAACCCGACATCATCTCGTATAATATTACTCTTAAGGGGCTGTGTTCTTGTGGTAGAGTGACAGATGCAGTTGGGTTTCTAGATGATGCTTTGGTGCGTGGTGTTCTGCCAACTGCCATTACATGGAACATACTAGTTAGAACAGTGATTTTTCAAGGAGCTTCAACTTGATTCTTCTGTGCCCTAACATAGATTAGAATAATTGTTCTAACTCCTACTTTTTCCTCTTGTTGACTACATCAACTACAAATGTTTTACTAAAATACAAGCATTTGGCTGGTATCCCACAAGAAAAGGGATTTTTGTGATGTTTAGGTTTGATACCAAGCATCATTTTTTAGCATGTTTGTTTAAGATTGGTGGTTTCAACTTCTTATGTCTGATGCAAATTGCCAATACAATATCATGCTTCCTGATATTATTTTGTTGAAGGAAATTTGAGGCCCCTCGGCAAATAGCTTTTGGCGACGACTGATGGACTACATGTAGTACAAACAGGAACATTATGTTATCAGGTACTTGGGTGCAATACAGTTTGCCTCCAGGGTACCTAAAATTTGAAGTTGCTGAACAGAAACGGACTGGTGTTTTGGTTTCTGGGATATTTGTCTGCCTCATGTAAATTTGAGATATTTATCTGCCTCAGGCTTTACATGAGTTGATTGTTTTCTGTAAGGCATAGGGAATTTCAGGCAGCAATTACTATACTTCTCTATTTGATTAACCAACTTATTAAGCTGTACAGAAAGGAATGACATTGTGTATTTATTAGTTTCTCATTAATTGTATATATGAGAAGACACAGATATACAAGTTAGCTTCCAAATGTACGTGTCTAAAAACTAGTATGATAATAGGAGTATTTTTATTTTTTTATTTTTTTTTTATTTTTTTATTTTTTTAGTATTGACATAAGATGTTAAAAGTTTCATCAGCATCACTTGGTAACCCAGTTACTCAGATTTTGGTGATTCTAGTTATATCACCAATATCTGCCGTTGTTGATGCCAAAGCAAAGTAGCATGATGATATCAGGCCCAAGTTATAAGCTTCCACTTGGGATTATTGCATCACGCAACATCCATTATAATTTTGTCTTCCACAGAAACTTGCATTGAATCTCAGCAACAATTAAACTTCAGTTATTTTTCTCTTCGGTATTGGTCTTTCTTGTTTTTCCAGTTTCTATTGACATTGTCTGTTCGTAGATGAACTGAGAAACTAAAGCCACTAGAATAGCTCCAAGAACTGCTATTTTTCTCCAATCAGTTGATGATGAAGCAACAGAATCAACTATTGCAAAGGTCAGTAAGCCAATAAAGAGGAGGTAAATGCCTTTTCTTGTTCTGCTACCAGCTTTTTCTCTGGCTACATCTTTGATTGTTTTCTGCCTCCTCCTTAGCTTCTGCTTTGTCAACAGGTGCCTTCTTTCTGAGGTTCTTAAAGAATAGCCCTTCGTTTCTTCCATCCTCCATTTGAACTTCAAGTTCATCTAATTCTTTTTCACGCTCCTGAATCTCTTGTCTGTTAAGTTCTGCAGATTCCTCAAACTCCACCATCTGGCTCTCTATGTTTTCTGTTATCTGCCACACACAAATGAACACAATAAGAGGTCATTACTAAAGTACCTTTTACATGTAGATTTTCCTTCATGCTGAGCTTGATGATTAGCTAGTGTGTTTGGCACAAGAGACAAACTCTTGCCAAACCATGGTTTGAGACTTTTCCAAATGCAAAAACCAAAAATATACTACATGGTTAACTCAAAAATTAAAGCATACTCTGCCACTAGCTTCATCTAATCCTTGGAGGGCATCTTCTCCAATCTTGTCAAACTCAGCCTTCGCCTCTTTCACCAAACTGGGTTAAGTATTCACATCTCTCATCAAAATAATCCTTAAGACGGACTTTTTGAGTTTGAAGCATGGCAATTTGGGCTAGCATTTCTTGTTTGCGAATAGGAAAGAGCTTCCTACACCATTAAAAATTTCTCATACACCATTTTAAACAGTGAAATTCCCAATATAACCTTTAATTTAAAAAAATTATATATTATTTTGAAAAAGCTTTTCTTCTTCCCTTCCCTCTCCCGCACGGTTTCCATTTTCTTCTCCTCTTCTCCGGCGACACCAGCTTCTTCCCTCTCCCCTTTCACTTTGCTGTAGTTTTCCACTTTTCCCTCTGTTGCAGCATTATTGAGAGGCTTCTTCCGTTAGCGCATTGGGTTCGTTGTTCGCATTCGGTTCTTCTTCTCCGCCGCACCATTGGACTTTGTTGGAGGTTTGTTGGAGCTTTGTCGGCAATCACATTGCATTGGTGGTGAAGCCTTGAGTCCGTGTCGTCACCCTGGTGAGTTCTCTCTGTGGGTTAAGCTTGGTGAATCGCCGTCCATGGAGGTCTGGTGGTCGGGCATGGCGGAGACGGATCCTCTAATCCGTATCAGGGGCACGGATTGGTCAATCCGTTCCCCTGATACGGATTAGAGGATCCGTACGAATATTACGGACTGGCTAATCCGTATCACTCATACGGATTAGACATGATCCGTAAAATTCTTACGGATTAGCTAATTCGTGGACCTCCTACGGATTGGTCAATCCGTGCCCCTGATACGGATTAGAGGATCTGTATGAATATTACGGATTGGCTAATCCGTATCACTCATACGGATTAGTCAATCCGTAATATTCATACGGATCCTCTAATCCGTATCAGGGGCCCTGCAGTTAAAAAATGAAATTTTTTTTGAAAAACTGAGAAATAATTAGAAAAGACCAATCAATATATGTGATTGTTGGGGAAAAAATATAATTTGATGTGTTGATATGATTAGAAATGAACTATGCTTGTGAAGATGAGTTGTCGAAATTTGAAAATATGTATTGGTTGGTTATAATTAGAGTAGGACTTGAATGTATAGACAGCTTGTGAATTGCAGTGGTTGAACCATTAATATGCTGTTAGTGATTACCTGATGGAGGAATCCAAATTTTGTACAATTTTATAGTACTTTGTTCTGTTGAAAAGTTTTGTAGTTGCAAATGAATATTAATAGGTAACATGTTGTGGAAGTGTGAGTGTGAGTGCACATTTGTAGCATTAATTCATTACATTGTTACTCTGAAAAATTACTTCTTCTTTACATTTAGATCGCGTCAAGACATGAACACTGTGATTGTATGCAAGTATTGTTATTTGAGACAGTTAGTTAGGTTAACAGTTCACACGGTGCACCAACCTTCTACCAGTAAAAACACTCTTTCAGATAGCTAAACTAAATAACCAGTTAGAAAAGCCAAAACTGAGAACAGTTAAATAGTATTGTTAATGTTGAAAGGTAGGAATCTTAAAGATTGTAATACTAGCTGCTGAGCCAGAGAAGAGAATAACCTAGATTGTAATAATCACAGGTGGCACTCCACTAAAATGGAGCCAATGAGATGCTTATTTTCAAATATCCTATCCCATCATCAGGTTTTCCTAAGACCAAGAGAAGCCTAACTTGATTATTAGCACCAAAATTAACAACTAGAACACTCCCAAATTGGGTGAATATAAGGATAGAATAGAATAATTAAACTGTAACTAGAACACTCCCATTCTTTAGTCATTTTTATGCCATTAATTTTTTATGCTTGGTCACAATTGTGACAAGCATGGCTGAGATTAGCTACATTTATAGTACTATAGTAGCATGTTATGAGACAAGGTTGAGTCAAGTGAACAATGATGTTCTTGAAGCTGAAAAACTGAAATACACTATGCGAATGCAGATTATGGCTAGGACTAGAGGAGGAGTGCGTCGGCCTGTTGGCCGAAGTCCTGACCGATCAGCGATTACACATGGGGGAGCTGATTAGCATGATGCCCCTGAGCGGCGTAGGCCTACTGCATCTGTTCATCGTCGTAGGGCAGGTGTTACCATTCATGATGATCCTCCTGTGCAGGAGCCAGAGGTGGAGACGGCTGATCCGGTCATTGAGGACATGGACACAGTGTCTGAATCTTTCCCTGGAGGGCCGGAGGATTCATTTTTGTTGACTGAGTTTGTCGACCATGTCGCTCTACGCGTGTGGGCTGGAGAGGTATTGGCATGTTGAATTACATAATATGTTCAATGCAGGAACGTCCAGAGTTGAAGCTTGCTTCCCATGGCCGTAAGGTCATTAAATTCGGGAAGCCTGTTGCTGAGATTGAGGGCTTTGTGGCTGCCACTGGCCTGAGTCCATTGATTGGATGCTCAGTGGAGACTAGGGATAGGGGGTTGCTATCCGCATTTGTTGAGCGGTGGCACCCCGAGACATGTTCATTTCATCTGCCCGTGGGAGAGATGACACTGACGCTGGACTGTAAAACAAAGGAACACTTCAAAACAACCAAGAGGGGGGGTGAATTGGTTGAACCTTGGCCAATTAAAAAATTTATATCAGAGTTACCCACGGATCTTTATCACATTAAAAACTTCTTTTGATACCAGAAATCTATATTCAATCAAACTCCCCTTTTCAATGAATGCATAAAATAGGGTATTTCAAACTGTGCTTTGAATATGATTTACAAACATAGTAATAAGAGTGCAATGCTGAGAAAATTAAAGAACACACCAATTTTATACTGGTTCACCTCAAACTCTATGAGGCTACATCCAGTTCTTCCACTCAAAACTAGAGAGGAGTTCCACTATTGCAAAATATCCTTTACAAGCAAAAATTACAAGTCTCTCTTTGTCAACCCTAGACAAAGTTCAGCAATCTAAAACACTATTAGATTCTTAGAGACACCCCTTTCAACCTGAGAACTCTACCCAGTTGGAAAACCCAGAGAAACACTATCTCTATGCTTGAAAGAAACTCATTACAATAGAGTTACAATAACCAGAATTACAAAGAATTGATTTACCCAATCAAAGAACAAGAAAAGACATCACCTAATAATCCAAATGCATGAAAGAAAATGAATCACAGATGAATTTGCAGTTTATCAACTCAATTGTGCAGCTTTCCTTGACTCTTGATTGAAAGATGAAACTTCAGCTTATGATCAACACATTAACATGATTATATGAAGTTTCTAAATGTTTCTCACACAGAGAATTTTCACTAATGAAAGCACTGATTGTTTGTGAATGATTACTCAACGAAAATCTCAAAAGCACTTGTTAATTCTCAGAAAACTTTTTTTTCAGTCGCAGTGACTTCTATTTATAAAAGAGTTTTTACCAGTAATAATCGATTAAAAGCGCTCCCGTAATCGATTACTAACAGTCTTGATAACTTCTTGTTTTCAAGTAACGGGTAAGATAATCGATTATCCCGATGCGTAATCGATTAAACCAGATAGAACAAAAAAAACTGTTACGAAGTGTAATCGATTACATTCCATGGTAATCGATTAAACCAGCTTGAATGCTTATATGATGTATACTAGTTAATCGATTAAAATATGTGGTAATCGATTAAACCAGAATGATTTTCTTTTCCAACTGAACATGTAATCGATTACTACCATGTGGTAATCGATTAAAGCAGTCATCAAAGTATGCTTAGAGTCAAATAATCAATTAATTCGATGAAGTAATCGATTAAACCGTTCATGATGATTTTCCAGAAAAACTTATGAACAAAATAATCGATGTTACCAACCTGGTAATCGATTATTTCTGTAAAATATAATTTTTCCAAAAACTTAAAGCTTTTTAAACTTTTCTAAATGTATTTCTTTGATTAAATCCATAAACCTAATAATCCTATATGTATGAATGATGCATGTTATGCAATATTGGATTATCAGATCATACATTTTCTTTTACATGATTAATTTGAAATTTTCAACTTTAAGCTTCCTTGGTTCTTCCTTCCTTTGCATGTTGAAAGCACAAAACTCTTCACTTTGATCTTCAATGATGCTTAACTTCATCTGAATCAACATGGACGACGTGTCATCACTGCTGCATCTCCCTATTATGGGCACATTCGACTCGTACGATCAGCTGGACGTCGGCGAGGCGATGACATTGTTGGTGGAGCTGCTTGATGTGACTCTAGAGGAGGCCGCAACAGAGACATCCCAGTGTCATGGGGCTTATGTTAGACTATCATGGCTCCGGGACACATATTACGCGAAGGTCGAGGCGAGGCAGTAGATCGTGGCCGCCAGGGCATATCTACTTCACCTTGTTGGATGCACATTGTTCGCCAACAAGAGTGCCACACATATAGCTGTCGTATTCTTGGAGGCGTTTCGAGACTTCGACCGTTCTGCGGGATTCGCGTGGGGTGCGGCTGCTGTTATCCATATGTATGAGAACTTGAGCTACGCATGTAAGCACCACGGGAAACATCTTGCAGGCTACATCACTCTATTACAGGTAATGATATCGTTTGATGTGTGTAATGATTAAACCTTATTTTATCAGTGTGTTTTGTTTCCATTATTTGCTGACTTACATTTTTGAAAATTTGTAGTGCTGGATATACGAGCATTTTCCTACTATAGGAAATGTCGTTCCAGATGAGCACTACGACGAGAGGCAGCCTCGATCCTGTAGGTTGACGAGTGCGAAGGCCTTGCCGGTGGCAACCTATCATAGACGTATAGATAGGTTGACACCGTCTGATATTTGTTGGACACCTTACGTGGAGCATCATCGGCTGCACAGAGTTTCAGTCCATCAATCTATTCTCTGGTTTCCTTAGATGGGGTCCTCACTTGACTAGGTATCTACCTGAGAGGATGCTTAGGCAGTTTGGGCATGTCCAGCATATTCCACCGCAGCCTGTGACTGATGTTCCTTCTGTTGAGGCCATTGAGGACAGGTGGGTTCACTTTGCAGAGCACATTGTGGACGCCGGAGACTTGGTTGATTATCCAGGTCATTGTGCTGCTGCATACATGGGGTGGTTCTTCCGCATTTCATACCCATTCATGACGCCGGCTCGATATGATGAGGCTTCTTCGCAGTTTCCACCAGTGTTGCAGGCTGCAGGGACCGAGACACGTGCTGATCCTACAGACCCCCCCCTTAGACACAGGCACAGACAGCGGTTGATGAGCAGAGGCCAGTTCATGCAGTGGTAATGTAACTTTTGCTATTTAATTTAATTATTTAAACTGTGTGTTTATCCATGTGGTTGACTAACTTAAATTTTTTGTGTAGAACGTGTGCCAGCGGGTTGCTGAGGGCCTGCAACACATGATTGACATGAGGATGGTCACAGAAGGCACCGATGGATACTCCATGGCAGAGCAGATGTTGCATCTAGTCCGCAGTGTCACCCAGGATGGCAACGTTTACACCCTTGCTAGACGGACTATTAGGCCACGGAGGACTTCTGGTGCTCGCCATTAGGACTTTTTGTTTGACTTTGTTTATGTAGTGGACATCGATTACCTTATATTATGTTGGACTTGTATATATTTCATATCGATTGGCATGAGTTATTGACAGTTATTTACTGCACATTGATTGATATATATTTTGTTCGATATTACTACTATAGTTCATCATGTTGCATTTTCCTTCGTTGTTTAATTACTTAAGACACCAATTAACGCAATATGTGTTTAAATGATTCACATGGATTCACATGCATTAAACAACTAAAGACATACATTCACATTGTCAATTGAGTCGCTATACATTTCCCAAATCAACATATTATGTGCACAACTTCATGGATTTGGAATACATTTGCATTCGATCAACGTAATGGTAAGGCCACTGCTGAGCATTGGTGGTACAATGACTAGTCCACAAACATGCTGTCAACGGTAAGGGACAATTGTCGGTCAGAGTTACCTGTTTTAAATAAATTGTTACAGAAATCATGAATCTCATTAATTAAACTTGAAGCATGCATCCCAATTAAATATTTTGTGTTTTACCTTAACAAAATGGTTTCTAAACACATGCCCAATGCACAAAACTCTATGAACTCGTGGATCTGATGGAGGTTGGCCCCTCAGTGGAAAAAAGGTCATACTTTGCTGTAGTGACAGCGATACTAGAATGATGTTATATCGTGATGCAATCACATGACCCATGTCTGTAATATCCATCCACTTCTCCATCGTTACCTGCAAATCATCAGTAAATTAAACATTCAGTACAATTATAAAAAATTGTCAAATAATGTTAAATAAAATAAATATGAAGTTTCACCTTGGACAATCCATCAACAAATAGGGAGCGCTTTAACATTTCAAACCTATGTATCCCACCGAACAACGCTATATATTGATCGGTCCATTGTGCAAGTTCCTTAAGCAGATGATTGCGCACTAATGACCAAGCCTCTTCACCGTAACCTAATAAGGCAGCAATAACTCGATATCCACAATTTCCATCAGTTTTTACATCAGTAATGTCTACAATAAATTTATGCATAAATTGATGAAATTGATCGAGCATAGGCACCATCCGGTTTTTCATTAGAACATCAGATGAGGAGCTGCACTGTATAGGAGTAGAGCAACTGTTCTGCACAGAGTGTAACTCATCCACATACTCGAAGTAAGACGGGTCCCTTAGTGTCGAACGTTCGTGCTTCAAGATGTTTTTCTTCTGAGTACCTCTAGTTTTGACCTTAGAAGGTGGAGGGCACATGGAATTCAAATCAGGATATGCTATTTCTTTAAGCTTAGACTTTAGTGTTATTTTTCCATACAAATCAAGCTTATCAAAACGATTAGATATGGTTTCTATCTCATCTGTTATGGTTACTTGGTTTTCATTTTGATCATCGTCCGAAAAGTTTAATCTCCGCCAAAACACATGAACAGTGTTAACTGGAATGCTTCCAATAAGATACTTCGATAACTCACATGCACAAGACAAACCATACGATGTTCTAAGCACACAACCACAACGAGATGGGTTTTTTCCCTCATAATGCACCCGCTCATACTCAGCAGCAATTTGATTTAACGCATACCTGGACACCATGCCAATGAGTCTCTTGTATAACGTCACTTTAAAAACATGTCCAACCACATGTGTACTTCTTTCCAGAGATGCCTTGATTTCAGTATGTTGCAAGGTTATCATATTGTTCATCGCATCCCAAACCGTGCATAAATCACCAAG
>PYAF01001552.1:14897-25057 GCA_007407185.1 Glycine tomentella
AAATATATAATAATTGAAGATAATTCTTTTAAAAAATAGCTTGAGATAATTGAGAGAGAATTATTTTTGGCTAGTTGGTAGCTTGTGAAATTTACTTATATACATCTAAAAGAAATCAGGTCGAAAAAAAATGTTAAAAGTATCTAATTTGAAAGAATGAAAAAAATAACAATTTTACTATTCAAATTTATATTTTAGTATTTTTTTTGTTAAGAAAATACTTTTTGTGGTATTATTAAGAAATTACCTTTTAACTAATTAATTCATAGTTATTTTTTTTATTGTGGTAAGTATTTTATACATGAATAAGGACGCATATTGGGTAAAAGGGGATATTTCATTTTCATTCTCGAAAAGGAAAAAATCAATGGATATATAATGTTATATACTTATATTACTATTAGAGAGAGAAGATAAAAAAAATATGGTAAATGATGTAATATATTAAATAAAAAATTAAAAAAATGATGAATATTAATGAAGTATTCGTCTATTTGATTATGAGCGTAAAAAAATTTGATACACTGAAATGTACATGACTCTTTTCGAAACGAAATATCCCCTTATACCCAAAATGTGTCCTTATTCATGTATATAAATAAACACTTACCTTAAAGAGATAACGGGTAGAAGATACACGAGACAACAGAAGGGCATTATTGGACAAATGGTGACGTGATTTGACGCAGCTACTTTCGTGATACACACACAGAGCACTGTGTTTCGGTGACACATTATTTAGCGCTTTGGTGGTGTCTATAGTATTGCTCGTATTTTGCGGTAAACGTTCACTCTCCACATAGGTGCAAACCCCCCTTCCTCTGTGTTAATAAGAGTCCTCTAATATTGTACTTTTCTGCTCTTCCATGCATTAATCTTCGTATATTCTTCTACTTCTTTCTTCTCATGGTATCAGTTTTCTCGGTTTGGTGGGTCTCTTGAAATCTTTTAACTAATATTGAATTATTGGTTTCTTGATACATATTCATATATTATTGCATAATAAGAGAAAACTTAGATATAGTTTCTCTCTCTCTTTTTTTTCAAAAGATAGGTTATGCACACTGACGGTGTAAAATAAAATAGTTTTATACAATTATTTAGTCACAAATCATCGTATAGGTGTTTCTTGTAGTGTTCTTCTGTTAGAACTTAGAAGTATAATTTCATTTTTTTAAGAGGACAAAGACACAAGTAACTCCATCTAATGGAATTGTATTTTGATTTTTCTTTGCATGAAATTGTTTTCATCGTAAGCATGTTCCACAATTATGCCAAAAGCTCCCAATTTTACAGACTTTTATGCTATTAGAGATCTCCTTTTCTGTAAGTGTTTACCCTTTTTGTTATATTGTGAAAGTGGAATGTGCATTCTCACATATGGTGGTATCTATCGTTTCTGTTTGGTGTTGCTAACATGCGGCACTCTTTTTGGGTGATGTTGGTATCATTACGCGCATGCTGCAAAAAGGACCAAAAAATTAATGAATTTAGGATATCTTATTATGACACGCAATTTGTTGTTGAAGTTCTAAATTAAGGGGTCCACTACTCCACTCGTGTCTATATAAGATTCTATAATTATTTTGTTAATTCCAAATAGCCCAATGGGCCAATTCAATTTACAATTGTGTCTCTTGGTTTCTATGATGATTATCTGTCTATTATTTTATCTTAAGTCAACTAATTTTTTGTAGTTGATTGAGCCTTTGAAGATATAACAGAGAAAAAAAGAACCAGCCAATAAGAAACTGCATTGACACTATGGCAGAAGATGACATATATACACAAGATGGGACCATTACCATCTCCAAAAAGCCTGCCAACAAGAAAAAGACTGGAAATTGGAAAGCTTGCTATTTTATTCTTGGTATTGGTTTCTTTTTGTTAATTTTTATCTTAGAAACTATGTTGTCTAAGCTTACATAATATGTCTGAAGTTTACTACATATGCTTGTACTAGAATTTCAGGATCCTAAGGTGCTGAGTTTTTAATTAAACCATGTGTGGCAGGAAATGAATGTTCTGAGAGATTGGCATACTATGGTATGAGTACAAACCTGGTGAACTATCTTCAGGAGCGTTTCAACCAGGGAAATGCAACCGCTGCAAATAATGTCACGACCTGGTCAGGCACATGCTACATCACACCATTGATTGGAGCCTTTCTAGCTGATTCATACTTGGGAAGATACTGGACAATTGCCAGTTTCTCAGTTGTCTATGTCATTGTAAGTTGAGAGATTTTTTTTTTCTTGCTTGTTGAGTCCCCATGTTATGCTAAAGGCATTTAGTTTTCACTATTCTGACCCAAGTTTATATTTTATTTTAATGCCTATTAAGTTCAAAGATAACAAGAATCGATGTTTTGATTAACATGTAAAGCTTGTTTGGTGCATATTCATGTCTTTATGTGCTATATTACTCTTACAAGAAAAATCCAAACTCTTCAGGTTCTTGACTCAAATTTGTTTATTTTATTTATTTATTTGTTTTCCTGAATGTTAAGCCAATCAAATTTCATTCATGTTGCTTTCAACTCAATTGAGAGAACAATATGTTCAGTTTCCCTATGGTTTGAGAACAATATGATATCAACAGTTTTATCTTCTAACCTTCTTTTCTATCTTTTAACAGAGTTTATTTATTCCATTTGAAAATTTAAAGTGATTTCAAATTTTGTTATATTTGAACTGCCTTTTGGAGCCCTTTAATGAAGAATGAATGGATAACACAGCAAACAATAACTTTATTAATGAATGATTATTTACTATGCAGGGGATGATACTTTTAACATTGTCTGCTTCTGCCCCTGGACTAAAGCCATCATGTGATGTTAATGGTTGCCATCCAACATCTGCACAAACCGCCGCTTGCTTCATAGCACTCTACCTGATTGCTCTTGGAACTGGTGGTATCAAGCCATGTGTCTCAGCTTTTGGTGCAGACCAATTTGATGATACGGACAAGAAAGAGAAAATAAAGAAGAGCTCTTTCTTCAATTGGTTTTACTTCTCTATTAATATTGGTGCTCTTGTTGCTTCCTCAGTATTAGTTTGGATACAGATGAATGTTGGCTGGGGATGGGGTTTTGGAGTTCCTGCTGTTGCAATGGTCATTGCAATTATATTTTTCTTTGGTGGTAGCCGACTCTACAGACTCCAAATACCTGGAGGCAGTCCCCTTACAAGGATTTGTCAAGTCATAGTTGCAGCCTTGAGGAAAATCGGTCTTCAAGTGCCAGATGATAAGTCTCTTCTTCATGAGACGATAGATGTAGAATCTGTCATCAAAGGGAGCCGCAAGCTTGACCACACAAACCGCTTCAAGTGAGTTATAAAAGATACTTCTACTATTCATGTTTATATTATAGTCATCATCAGTCATAAAACGAAATATTCATATGCTATTCATTTTCTTTTGTTTGGGCACAATCTTCATTTACTATTCTAACTTTAATTGTAGGATATAGATATTTATATTATAGTCAACAAAAGGTACTATCTTGTGATTGTCTCATTAAAATAATCAATAATCAAATCAACTAATAAGTATTAACTTTTTGAGTAAATTATATTGACACCCCTTGAGATTTCATTTCATGTGATTGCACAAAATCCTCCTATTTTTCTACCCCTAGACTAGCCTCCTTAATTGTTTGAAAAACATTACACTAACACTCTTTTACATTACTCTAATCCCCTTTGAATAACATTACATTGTGTTCCACTATAAGAAAAGTTGTTGTAAAAATTAAAAAAGCAGAGACAATTTTTGCAATCTTTCGAAATCTCATAAGGTGTAAGTATAATTTACTCTGATTTTTATTGTATATGCATTTTTTATTCACCATAAGCATATGTTGTTACACTTTCACCCTAAAATTTGATTTATATTATGCTTCTGATCACAAAATATGTTGATTCCATCTAGGTGTTTGGATAAGGCAACAGTAGAGACCGAATCTGATCATACCAAAGACTTGTCAAATCCGTGGAGGCTTTGCACAGTAACACAAGTTGAGGAACTCAAATCAGTAATCTCATTACTCCCAGTTTGGGCATCATTGATTGCCTTTGCAACTGTGTACGGTCAAATGAGCACTATGTTTGTTCTCCAAGGCAACACAATGGACCGGCACATTGGTCCTCACTTCAAAATCCCATCAGCATCCCTCACCATTTTCGACACACTAAGTGTCATCTTCTGGGCTCCGGTGTATGACCGCTTCATTGTCCCATTTGCAAGCAAGTACACTGGCCACAATCAAGGATTCACACAACTCCAAAGAATGGGAATTGGCCTTGTGATCTCCACTATAGCCATGGTTGTTGCTGGCATTCTAGAAGTCTATCGCCTCGACATAGTCAGAAGAAACAACTACTATGATGTTGAGACCATCCCCTTGTCAATCTTCTGGCAAGTACCACAATATTTTCTTGTTGGATGTGCAGAAGTTTTCACCAACATTGGTTCCTTAGAGTTCTTTTATGGTCAGGCACCAGATGCTATGAGAAGCCTTGGTATGGCTCTCTTTCTCACAACTAATGCCTTGGGAAATTACATTAGTACCCTTCTTGTCATTGTTGTAACTAAGGTTACCACAAGACATGGTAAGCTTGGTTGGATTCCAGACAATCTAAATAGAGGCCATCTTGACTACTTCTACTGGCTTTTGACCATTCTCAGCTTTCTCAATTTCCTTGTGTATCTCTTGGTTGCAAAGAGGTACAGGTACAAGAAGGTAGCTGGAAATGCTCATTGAAGATAAAATAGCTTGAGGTAGCTGGAAATGCTCAATTTCCTTGTGTATCTACTGGCTTTTAGTACTTTTTTTATCCTGGGATTTGCATCAATTTCTTAAACAATTAATTTGTATAGATTTGTGGGTTTATTTATTGTTTTAACTTTCATGTTCATGTTTGAGATTTGATTCAAATCTTTTGGGCCAATCCATTTAGTTTGTTCACGCTGATTCTTGTTCATTATTCACAAAAGTTACTTCTTTTGAATAAGTTTCTCAAATATACTTACAAGAGAAGAAAAATAAAAGATAAAATAAATTAAACTTATACAGTTAGTTAAAATTAATTTAAGCATTTAAATTTTTATAGATATAATATAATAGAATTTATTCAAAATATTAAACATCTTCTGAGCCAAGTCAACAATTGTAAAATTAACCATGTTTGATGAAATTATCGATAAACACCTGCAGGAAAAGAAAATAAGGTAAAACTAATTAAGTTTCTCTTATAAGTTAAGTTCAACTTATATTTTTCAATGTTAATATAAAATCTCATTTAATATCGTTAAAAGATTAATTTAATTATAAAAAAGTAATAATTACTAGAATAAAAAGACAAATTAGAATAAAGGAAGACCATAGAGAAAATAAAGTAATAATTAATTAATAAACATTTGCTTATACAAGTATGAATAATATGATAATTGACGAAATCATAAGTTCAACCTAAATTGAAATAAATTGATTTTCACAATCGGATCTAAAATTGTGCAACATAAACAAGGATCTAAAATAAATTTAATACAATTATTTTTTCCCCAACTTTTTGGCCTTTTTTTTGGTTTCTAAGTTTGATTTTGTAGTATGAACGGCATCCGTAATTTCTAGCGTGAAACAAAGTACCAAGTATCGTTCTATCTTTCTAAAAATAATGTCTCCATCTTTGTTTCAAATAAAGATAATGAACAGAAAACAAGAGGTACAAAATACTTACAGCCAACACATAAAATTTGGTCCTGCTGCATCCCTTTTCTCACCGAGTTCCCTCTATTGTTTGGGTAATGCTTCTTACACCGTAAGAACGTTGGGAATTACGAATTACGAATTACGTAAGAACATGTGACCTTTCAATTACAACAAACATTGTGCTAATTTTTATCAAATAATATATTTTTTATATATATAAATTTTTAAAGTATATGAACCTATTATTTTATAAAATTAAATTTTTTAATGTATATGAATCTAATTTTTTTTATTCAAATCTATGATTTTTAATTAAACCATGATTTTTATTTTAAATTTATTGTTATAAAATATGCATTATTAGATAAAAATATATTTTATAATTAAACCATGATTTTATCTAATAATATATTTTTATCTTGAAAATCATTTTAAAAACTTTTAACTCATACAAATTGCGAATCCATCGAATCTGTGAGATTCTTACGGATTCACCTTACGGATTAACAATCCATATGAACTTTACAGATTACAAGCAAGGCAAAATCGGTAATACACTGTTCATGCTGGGTGTATTGAAAATTTGTCTGGTGTAGGAAACATTACCCCTATTGTTTTCTAACCCAAGCATACACATGCTTGTTCTGTTATGTAAAGACGATTGCACTCAAATCCATTCATCCTTTCTTCACTCCTACCCATATCCGATATAGCAGATGCCTCAACACAAAAGATTCTGTTTTGTGCCTCTGTAAGTCCAATGAATCTGAATCTCAAGCTCCCTAATCGAGAGATATTCGCAAGGGAGGTGCTTCATACACCATTTCCTTTTCTCATACACCATTTGGTATTTTCATAATACCCAAAATGGCCTTAATGAAAGAAAATAATATATAAACGTGAAGTAAAGCAAACGGGAGAAAGCTGTGAGTTGCTGTAGTTTTGGATCCATTGTTTGAGCTTGTGGCATTGGTTGGAAACGCCATTCGTGAGGTTTTTGGAGGTGTGCGAGCTGTAGTTGGAGGTTTGGTGTCGCCGGAGAGGAAACGCGGAGGTTGCGTTTGAGGTCAGTGGGTTTTTTTGCGTTATGGATTCGATAATCCGTAGAGTAATGGCATGAACGTACGGATTGTGCAATCCATATGAGCTATACGGATTGTTCAATCTGTATAGCTCATACGGATTGCACAACCGTATAGCTCATACGGATTGTGTAATCCGTATAGGTCATACGGATTGCACAATCCGTATAGAAAAAAAAACCTTTAAAAATCAATTAAAAAAGAAATTTAAATTCAAAATAATAAGTTCAAATATAAATAAGGACATTTTAATTATAAAAAGTAATTCATACAAGACAGATGGAGACTAACATCAGAAAAATGCTAACCAACAATAGGTAAAAAACTAGACAAACATGACATAACGTTGTAACAATAACATTTGACAAATGCGAAATAAGCAAAGTAATCATTGTTGATCGGTTATTTGGGCTTGTTGGGTGACTGGCTTGTTGAAAATAGCAAGGATTTCTATTGGACCAAAACGTTTCCAGTAGTTGGATTCGGCTAAGACCTTTAACACATCTTCATCACTCATCAACTCTTTTATGTGATATTGGATTGTGTTGTCTGAATAAGCGTAGTGGGATGGTTGTCGAAAAAATAATTTTCTTACCACCTGTGAGTTGTGAATTCCATAAGGGGGAACCCCAACAGGTGTAACTTACTTGATGACATCCTTGAGTGTTTGAATGTTGCATGCTGAGCGTATTTGAAACCTTATTGGATTTGTTCCAGTGAAAGAATAACCCAGACCATAACGACTTTGTTGTGCTCTGTCCCATTTGCTGTTGTAATATAGCATTGCATCATATGTTCGACCAATTGTAGATTGAAGTAAGTTTAGTATACCGTCGGCTGTTCTGTTGATTGTACAACATATTTCTATAGGACCAATAGTTGACATTTTTCTCACTGGACATTAATATTGTGCAAACATCATCATCATTTGTCAGTTGCAGAGAATGAAAAAAAAATTTGCTGACCTACATGTATAAATGGATGTCGATAGTATATGTCATCAAGAAATTGGTCATGGGTTAGTAGAAGTGTGTTGTGAATCCTGGTCTTGAGTGCCTGAAAAGAACACTCATCAGGAACTCGCATTGGCACTGGAGTAGGACATTGAAAAGAAACACAAGTTTCGTCGTGTTTGATTGATTCATTTGGAAAAATGAATGCTAATTTGGAGTTAGCAATGGTCTGAGTGCTGGTTTCTCCTAAGAATGCCATAGTTCTGAGTGATTTTATTTTGCAGATGTATGTTATGTGGGAGAATGACAAAGCAAGTAGGGTATCCGTGTTATTTATAGTTGGGTAGTTTTGTATCCGATAGCATGTCATTATTGAAATTTGTATTTTATCAAATACACCATGTAGCATGCATTATTGAAATTTGGCTTTTATCAATATAGTGCATGGTGTAATCAATTTCGACTGACATTAACTCGTGACATTTGACTGTTGCACATGGTGTGTCAGGCATGTGTCATTTGACCGTTTCAGATGGTGTGTCGGGCATGTGCTGTCTCCAGTTTTTTGGCTAGCAGTGTTGTCAATGTCATTAAGTCAGTTTACCCTTGCACAAGCTTTTATATTAACTGTTTAATGAATATGATGAGATTTGTGGGGGTTTTTAACGTTAGTCAATGTTATTATTTACCGTGTATGTGTGTGTTTTTACATGGTATGTTAAGTGGTATTTTCTTTTGTTAGAATGGACGACGATGAGTGGATGTACGAGAGTATCATGGCTGAAGATATTTACATGAATGAAGACATTGGACCAGACCCTGATGACTTTGACGACAAAGACTGTTTTATTGATTGTTCTGCAGCGTTCCAAACAAATCAGGTAAGTATGTCGATGAGTTACACTTAAATATTTGTAGTTTAAGTCATTAAATGATAATATTTGAAAGCTTGTGTATCAATTATCCTTTTGTGTAGGTGTTTGAATCGTGTGATGCGGTATTGAGGTGGGCTCGTACTGTTGCGTCTGAGAATGGTTTTGTGGCGGTTATCATGAGGAGTGACACCAAGATCGGAAAAATAGGAAGAACGTCATTTGTGTTAATTGGTTGTGAAAGAAGTGGAAAGTATAGAGCATGAAGAAAAGGTTTTTTACCTTCAAGCACAAGTAGTAGAAAATGCGAGTGTCCTTTTAAGCTACGGGCCAAACCAATCGCGCAAGGTGAAGGGTGGATTGTGAAGGTAATATGTGGTAATCATAATCATGTATTGGCCAAGTCATTTTGTGGACACCCATATGCTGGCCGAATAACTAATGAGGAGAAGACAATTGTTGCTGATATGACAAGGGCGATGGTCAAGCCCAAAAATATTTTGCTAACCTTGAAGGATCACAATGCAGATAACGTAACAAGTTTGAAACAAATTTACAATGCAAGATATGCATACCGAACGCGTACAAGAGGCGCTAATACTGAAATGCAACAGCTAATGAAGCTTCTTGAGCGTGACATGTATGTCCATTGGCATCGAGTGAAGGATAAAAATGTTGTGCGTGACTTGTTTTGGGCACATCCGGATGCAATACAATTGAGCAATGCATATCATATGGTGTTCTTGATAGACAACACTTACAAAACAAATAGGTATAGGCTACCTTTGCTTGACATTGTTGGTGTGACACCAACTGGGATGACATTCAGTGCTGCATTTGCATATTTAGAGGCGGAACGTACGAACAATGTGGTGTGGGCCCTTGAACGGTTTAGAGGGATTTTTCTGAAAAGTGAATTTTTCCCTAAGGTAATTGTTACAGACAGAGATTTAGCATTGATGAGTGCAGTCGAAACCGTTTTTCCAGAGGCAACCAATTTATTGTGCAGGTTTCACATTGAGAAGAATGTGAAGGCGAAATGCAAAACTTATATTCGACAACAGAATGCATGGGATTATGTCATGGAAGCATGGGGAAGTGTTGTCGACTATGCTAAGAAGAATGAATTTGCTGATTATGTTATGAAGTTTGAGATTGCATGTGCTCCGTGGCCAACGTTCGTTGATTACGTTAAGGACACCTGGTTGACTCCCACAAAGAAAAATTTGTGACAGCTTGGACAAACAAAGTAATGCATTTTGGGAACACAACAACCAACAGGTGACTTTCCTTGTCTTAAATTATGATTCGCATATGTATAAATTCTTTTAAATTAATTCTTTATATTGTAAATTGCAGGGTTGAGTCTGCCCATTGGACCTTGAAGAGGTTGCTGCAGAATAGTCTTGGTGATTTATGCACGGTTTGGGATGCGATGAACAATATGATAACCTTGCAACATACTGAAATCAAGGCATCTCTGGAAAGAAGTACACATGTGGTTGGACATGTTTTTAAAGTGACGTTATACAAGAGACTC
>PYAF01001552.1:41017-53954 GCA_007407185.1 Glycine tomentella
TGTAGTAAAGTTCCTAGAAATTCTATTCTAGATTTTCTTGTCACCTATTAGTAATTTATTACCTAGGAGTATTGTATTGAAATTTTTCTAATCTCTATTCTAGGTAAAAAATCCTTTAATCACATATTACTAATTGATCTAAAACATTTCCTAAATTACACATTTAACACGTATATAAAAATATTGGGGTGTTACACAACTCACCGTGAAGAAATGTCGTTTTCACATCCAATTGTTCTACCTCGAGGTCCATTGTAGCTGCCATAGCTAGTACAGCCCGAACCGAGGTCATCTTCACAACAGGAGAGAAAATTTCTTCAAAATCAATCCCCTTCTTCTGATTACAGCCTTTCACTACAATTCGAGCTTTGTATCTCGACTTCTGCCCATTCTCTTGCTGTTTGATCTTATACACCCACTTGTTCTTCAGAGCTCATCTCCCTTTAGGCAGCTCGGCCAACTCATAAGTCTGGTTTTCATGTAGGGAATTCATCTATTCCTGCATTGCCTTCTTCCACGCTTCTTTTTCCGAGCTAGTTATGGCCTCATCATAACTCTGAGGCTCACCGTCTTCAGCAATGACGGTGTATTCATTAGGTGGAAACCTGTAAAAGGTCTTCTTTCTCGAGTGGGGTATCTCGGCTGCTCTTCATCAGCCGCTTGAGAATCCGATTCATCATCTTCATCTCGGTTCTCATCAACTCGGACATTGGTATCCCGGTCCTCATCAGCATCATCTTTAGTTTCTCCCCCTGCTTCAGTCTGCACAAGAGGGACGGGTTCTTCATCTCGGTCTAGAAGGACGGGTTCTACACGTCTGACAGTAACCCGGTCTTGGGGCTTCAAGATGTCATGAAGAGTCTCATCTTCATGAAAAATCACATCTCAGCTTCTCACTATCTTCTTCTTGATAGGATCCCACAGTTTGAACCCAAACTTGATTTTTGGCAAACCGAGATAGATGCATTCCATTGTCTTTGAATCGAGCTTTGCCCTTTCATCTTTGGGATATGGAAAAGCTCGGCATCCAAACACCTTCAGGTGTTCATAAGTTGCTCTTCGACCGGTCCAGACTTCCTCTGGAACTTCTCTTTCAAGCGGTCGAGATGGTGAGAGGTTAATCAAGTCAACAGCAGTTCTGACGGCCTCTCCCCAGAATGTTTTCGGCAACCCGACATTGGACATAATACTTTGGACATTCTCTTCAATAGTCCGGTTCATCCTCTCGACCAGTCCATTCATTTGACGAGTCTTCGGGGGCGCCTTCTGAAGACGAATCCCGGCTTCTCTACAGTAAGCATCAAAGGGACCGCAATACTCACCACCATTATCAGATCGAACAACTTTCAATTTTATGCCAGTCTCCCTCTCCACCAAAGCATGGAACTCTGTGAAGGATTGGAGTACCTGGTCTTTCCATTGTCTTTGCATCGAGCTTTGCCCTTTCATCTTTAAGGATATGGACGAAAGCTCTGCATCCAAACACTTTCAGGTGTTCATAAGTTGCTCTTCGACCGGTCTAGACTTCCTCTGGAACTTTTCCTTCAAGCGGTCGAGATGGTGAGAGGTTAATCAAGTCAACAGCAGTTCTGACGGCCTCTCCCCAAAATGTTTTCGGCAACCCGACATTGGACATAATACATCGGACATTCTCTTCAATAGTCCAGTTCATCCTCTCGACCAGTCCATTCATTTGACGAGTCTTCGGGGGCGTCTTCTCAAGACGGATCCCGGCTTCTCTACAGTAAGCATCAAAGGGACCGCAATACTCACCACCATTATCAGATTGAACAACTTTCAATTTCATGCCAGTCTCCCTCTCCACCAAAGCATGGAACTCAGTGAAGGATTGGAGTACCTAGTCTTTCGTCTTCAACAAATAAACCCACACTTTGTAGGAGTGATCATCAATAAAGGAAACAAAATACTGAGCTCCACCGAATGACTTCTCGGCCATGGAGCATACATCAGTGTGGACGAGGTCAAGGATGTTCTTGCGTCATCTGGGTTGATCTGGTCTCACAAACGAAATTCGGTGCTGCTTTCCAGCTAGGCAGTGCATGCAACTCTCCAGCACTTGACCCTTCAACCCGATCAGTAGTTGTTTCTTCTCCAAAATCTGGAGTCCTTTCTCGCTCATGTGGCCGAGGCGCTTGTGCCACAACTCCAAGCTCGGTTCATCTCGGACAGAATTGGCTTCTCTGCCATTGGTCTTTCCTTGAATGACATACAACGAGCCTTCTTTCTTTCCTCGAGCCACTACCAAATTTCCATTGGCCAGCTTCCATCCGCTTTCTCCGAAGTAGTTCACTAACCCGACATCATCTAGCTTTCCAATCGAGATCAAATTCAAACGCATGTCAGGTACATGCCTCACATCTTTCAGGGTAACCCGGCACCCTGTGTCAGTGGTCAGGGTTACATCACCAACACCAACAATCCTGCTGGTCACTTGATTTCCCATCTTCACGACACCATAATCTCTCTTCCTGTAAGCAAAAAAGAATCTCTCATGTGGGGTAACGTGGAACGAGGCACCGGAGTCAACAATCCAGGTGCAGTCATCATGGGCTATGTTCAACATTTCCTCACTGAGGAGGAATATCTTGACATTCGGATTAGCAGCCACAGCCGTGGTGCTTTGATCACTTCTTTTTCTGGGAACATCTTGATCTGGCTTCACACAGCCGTTCTGTTCATCATTCTTTAGAGTCTGACAGTCCGGCTTCTTGTGTCCTACCTTCCCACAGTAGAAGCACTTCAAATTATGTTTGGGCTTAGACCGGCCTCTGGACTTGTCTCGTCCACCTCGGTTCTGGCTCTTGCCACGACCCCGGTAGTCGATCTTTCCCTTGTTCTCGGCAACGTTAGCCTCAAACGTGTTGGATACACCTCGTTCTCTTCTCCTGGCTTCTTCATTCAAGAGACTGTCTGTCACGATGTCTATCGTCAGTTTTCCTTCTGGAACCGAGTTGCTCAAAGTCACCACCAAAGTATCCTAACTTTCCGGTAGCGAACTCAGCAACAGTAAAGCCTGCATCTCGTCATCAATCTTCATGTTGGCTTTGGACAGTTGATTCACAATTCCTTTGTAGTAATTGAGGTGCTCGATCATACTCATGACGTCCTTGTATTCCAGCTTCACAAGCCGGCGAATCAAGTGTGCTTTGTTCCTGGGAGTCTTCTTCTGAATCATGGACTCCAATTTGTTCCACAACTCGTACGCATTCGTGAACTCGGACACGTGCTCAAAGATACTTTTGTCAATATATTTCCTGATCTTGGCCACGGCCTTCCAACTCAGGATCTCTCAATCCTTGTCCGACTTCCCGGTCGGTTTCACTTCAAGGATAATGGGATCATATAAATCTTTACATATAAGATGATCTTCCATCATCGACCTCCAATAGTTGAAGTTATCTGCGGTCAACTTGAACATATCTCCGTCATGAGTTATGCCACTGGTCTCCATCTCGTCTCCTTCAGAACCCTCGAACCTGGGTTCTGATACCACTGTTGGGTAACACGGACCCTCAAATCAAATGCAGAAGCAGAATAAGGAGAAAGAAAATGAGAGAGAACACGATCAATATGCTTTACATGGGAAAAACCTTCCCCAATGTGAAGAAGAAAAACCCACGGGACTCTAGTCCAGATCAAAATCCACTATAACAATAATTGGTTACAATGAATCAAAAACACACCAATGTGGTGATACACTCAACCTTTCCAACAATGGTGGTCACTCAAATGCTCATAGTATTTCACTCTAAGCTCTCAAATATGCAAGCACAGGGGCTTGCTCAACAATGACACTCAAGACTGTCACTTGAGGCTCTCAATTTTTTGTGTCTTGTCTCCACCCTTACTCATCTATTTATAGGATGAATTAAGTTTACAATGGACTGGACCTAAACCATCAAATATTATTTGATTTGGTCAATCAAATAAAAACAGAAAATATCAATCAAATAAAAATGGAAAGTATCAATCAACTAAAAATAGAAATTGTCTAACATCTTATCCCATATTGGCATTGGTAGGCCATGCATTTAAACATATATGTGGGTATAAGAGACCAAGAGGAACCCACATATCCAAATATAAGTGTGTGCATGGACATGTATATACTTGAGAGGGCATGCATGACATTTACCGGACAACACATTAGCGTTAGTGCGTTACAAATTAAATTAGGGGAAAGAATCTTCAGGGATTTATTCGTTTTGAAATAATAACTTCATGGTTTTCTAGGTTTGACTTAGTTGAAGCGGCCAAGCCACTAGTTTATTCAACTTAACGTGCGTTGCAATTTTTCTGCCACGTAAATTCTCTTTTTCTTTTGAAAAATTCTGCCATGTATGATTTCATAAAGTGGAAGTAACAGACACAATATAACAATTAGATAATGGTCCATGCACTATGTTGCTCTTTCTATTTCAAAATATCACTTTTAAAGACATTAGTCACCTAACTACCATAGAAAGTGCCATTACTATTCTCTTGAATAACAGAGCCACTGCTACTCAAGTAGGCATGACAACCCGACGAGGATGGGTTTTATCCATCCCCGCCCTGACTCCCCAGAAAGCCGCCAACCCCAATCCCTGACGGCCTGCCCCCTGATTATATTTATCATCACTTCATTTATTTGTAGATAATTTTGATTATCCCCTCTAATGCCTATTGGATTAAAAAATATCAATGAATAAGTCAAGAATCTATTCATATAGTCAATGGAGATATGTCATGTTTTTGTCTGCATTGAACTAAGATTTATCCCTTGTCACGAGACTTGTACCATCAATAATTAGACACACAAACAACTTTAGCATCACAGACACAGAGTCCAGCACATAGAAGCAATTAATCATCTTGACTAGGCTGCGGAGGTATAAATTTCAACACACATTTCAATCTTACTCTCCCTCTCACCCGTCTTCCATTTTATATTTGAATCACTGTCAACTTATTAATTCTGAAGACGAACTAGTTTGAGAAAAAAATAAAAAATAAACCACATCTAATTAAAACTAAATAAAAGGATTTTTCACAGCGATTCAGCGAAGCAAGGAAACCCTAAAAAAATGTTGTAAAAAGGTTACCAGTAAATTGCTTTTCTTCGTGGCTGTCCCCTGCTAGACAGAGAGAGATGGGATGAGCGCAAAGAGCAGTATCGTCGCTTAAGAGAGGATGGGATCAGAAAAAACTTTGGGATAGCAAACGAAAAAGTCTCATATTTTTAAAGATAAATTTATGAAATTTATTGTATCACACTTTTGTTATTGTATAGAAACGAGCTAGATCACTGTACAATCACACAGGTCACAATTGATTGGTTTCTAAGAGGTATATCACATATGTGACTTTTTATTTAATATTAAACTAATTCTTTTTTATCTAATCGGTTTATTTTAAGTTAAAGTGATATTTTTAATTATCATTTTATGTTCAAATTAAATATCAAACTTCAAATTTTGGTTAAAAAATTATCGAATCACTTATATCAATAATTTTTAATTTTGTCATTTATCAAACAAAATAAAATATATCAAACTCAAGAATTGATTTAGGATTATGTATCAATGAGATGATTTATTATTTTTTGTCAATTTTAAGATTTATAGAACAAAATAACATAATTCAAACACAAAAATTGACTAATTCTTTGTAAATAATTTTTTCATGATCATAATATTGAAACAAAATAATTATTATCAAAAGCAATAATTAATCTTCACTATGAATCGTGAACACATGTAAGATAAACATTTCTTCTCAAAAGACCATAATTTTTAATTTTTATAACTTTTACATATTGTAATGAAGTTTAAAAGTCATATGTGCATAAACAAAGTTAAATCAATAAGTATTATTTTATAACGATTTTAAACCGTTATTATCTTAAAATTTTTAACCATGTCAATTTAAAACTAATGAAAATATCAAATTAACTCAATTTAATACATAGAAGACTAAATTATTATCTCACTTTTCACTTGTTTTCTTTCATTTCACTTTCTATCCCATGCCAAATTAAGTATACAAAGTTTTTTTTTTCTAATCCCATTCTCTCTTTTGCAACGATTGTCCTCTTCTTTCATCTCTTTCTCGTCGACTAGTTGCAAAAAATGCTTTTGTCCCATTTTTCTCTTACAAGCTTTCATTTTTCTCTCTTTCTCATCATGGTAGGAAAAAAAGTAATTTGCATTATTTAATTTGTTTCTTATATTTTTAAAATATTCAATTTAATCTTCTAGTTTAAAAAAATATTTAATGTCACCCTTTCATCCAAATTCACGTTAATGGTACTAATAGAACTGAACTTATTCATAAATCTTGTGAAATATTAAATTTGGACTTCCTATCTTTTCTTAAGGTATTTGTTTTTAGTTTAGCATGATTAGTAAATTAAAATTAAATATTTTCTAATAATATTTAAATAGGATTACTTTGAAAATACGCTTATCTAGTTATTTGATGAGTTTGATATTTCTTAGTTGTGGCAACTTAGTGTTGCAATATTTAACAATAAAATAAAATAACGAAAAGAATATCGATTGGAAAAATGTTTTTCCTATCAAAAGAACCATGTAATCTTGGATATAATTTTATTTTAGATGTTAGGTAAAAGGGTAACGATTGCAAAATACACATCATAGGATAATAGCATATTCCTATAGTGTAATTGACTCATGTGACAATGTGAATTAAAAAAAAAAAAGTGAAATGATAGGGTCAATTGGTTTCAGATAGAGAGTGATAATGTGATTTTTTTTATAAAAAAAAGAAAGTGAAATGATATGGTCAATTGATTTCAAAGATATATTCAATTATAAAAAAAAAATTAGATAGATTCAGTTATAAAAAATCATATAATTTTTTTCCCAATATCCTAAATCTCTAATCAGAGGTCTATTTGAATTTGAAATATAAATACTCATCCTAAGAGCATCTTTAGTGCAAGATCTTGAGAGCTCAAGATCTGATCTTCAATAGATCTTCCAATAAAGGAGTTAAGATCTCTAACATAGAGGATGAGCTTTTATAAGAGATCCCTCAAGATCTGCACATTGTTCGAAAAAAGAATAATTTTTTTCATCTTTCTCTCTCTTGAGCATCTTTAGAGCATCTTTAGTGCATCTTTAGTGGTAGATCTCAAATTGGGATCTTAGACTACTTTTTGGTAAATCTTATAGTGTCACATAGGATTAAAGATCTCTCAAGATCTCTTCTATTTTTTTCTTTAATGATAGATCTCATTTTGAGATCTTAAGGAGAAAGAAAAAGAAAGAAAATTTATTCTTTTTTGAACAATGTGCAGATCTTAAGGAATCTTCTACAAGACTTATCTTCAATGTTGGAGATCTCTTCAACTCCTTTACGGGAGATCTAGTGAAAGATCAGATCTTGAGCTCAAGATCTTGCATTAAGAGCAACTTTATTGCAAGATCTTGATCTCAAGATCTGATCTTCACTAGATCTCCCAATAAATGAGTTGAGGAGATATCTAACATGGAGGATGGATTCTTGTAGAAGATCTCTAGAGCATCTTTAATGGTAGATATCAAATAGAGATCTTAGATCATTTTTTAGTGGACACTATAGTACTACATAGGATTAAAAATCTTTCAAGATCTCTCTAACTTTTTTCTTTAATGGTAGATCTCATTTTGAGATCTTAGAGAGATAAAAAAAGAAAAAAATTATTCTTTTTTGAACAATGTGCAGATTTTAAGAGATCTCAAAAAAGAATAATTTTTCTTCATTT
This sequence comes from Glycine tomentella, assembly GCA_007407185.1. Taxonomy (NCBI): domain Eukaryota; kingdom Viridiplantae; phylum Streptophyta; class Magnoliopsida; order Fabales; family Fabaceae; genus Glycine; species Glycine tomentella. The sequence goes on from PYAF01001552.1 coordinate 48,789, forward strand.
TTCTCTCTCCTTAAGATCTCAAAATGAGATTTACCATTAAAGAAAAAAATAAAAGAGATCTTGAGAGATCTTTAATCCTATTTGGCACTATGAGGTCTACCAAAAAGTAATTTAAGACCTCAATTTGAGATCTACCACTAAAGATACTCTAAGATCTCAAAATGAGATCTACCATTAAAGAAAAAAAATTAGAGATATCTTAAAAGATCTTTAATCCTAAGTGGTACTATAGGGTCCACCAAAAAGTGGTCTAAGATATCTATTTGAGATCTACCACTAAAGATGCTCTAATTACCCACCTATACGTAACAAACCACACCACAAATATTCTTTCACTTGTTTTCTACATTCTACGCAACAATGGCCAAAGTTTCCTCCTCTGAGAAGGTTCTGTATCAATTCCCTGCAAAGATTAGGGTCCTTGCGGTTGATAATGACCCCACAGCTCTTGAGTTCATCAAGAACACATGCAATCAATGCAAATATGAGGATTAGATATACAATATTTAAATCTTTAATTGCTTAGAGAAAGATATACAATGGTTTTTTTGTTAATGATAGTTTTTACGTTACATTTCAATTAGCATATGCACTGAATCTTTACTTGCATTGAATCTTGTGTGGGAAAGAAAAGATTGTATTGATGTGATACTCATCGAGGTTCATATGCCAACCATGAATGGCTATGAATTCCTTCAGCATGTTAACAAGGAAACTGATGTTCCTGTTATTGGTAATGTAAAACAAGTTGTCCTGTTAATTCTTGCATAAGTTTTGAACTTGTTTTGACTAATCAAGTGCAATATATTATGCAGTGATGTCTCTTGATCACATCCAGAATACTGTGATGAAGGCATTTCAACTTGGGGCTTGTGATTTTTGGATTAAACCTTTGCATGATCACCAATTAAAGAATTTGTGGTCACATGTTGTTAGGAAAAGCCTGAAGGAAAATGTAACACCCCGTATGCATCTGGCGTATTAACATATTACTTAATCAGATAAGCGCATAATTAATTAAAACAATTAATCAAAACATTGGAAGCGTTTTCAAAACCATATTTCTTGTTTCATTATGTATGACACATATCCACGAAGCATAAACAATACCACAATTACAACTAGCCCTTATTGATCCAGATAACATAGAGGAAAGGCAGATACATCAACAATATCTCTACAGATATGTCAGGAGAATTTGAAACTACCTATCTTAATATGATATCTACAACAGTGAGCCTCAGAGCTCTTAAAACACTACCCAAGCAGCTTTTAGAGGCATGTCCCGACTGGGGCTTCGGCCCTGGGATCCATCATCTCTGCTAGATGCTACACCTGCAAAATATAATCCCCACACACGGGGTGAGATAAAAATCTCAGTAAACTCAGGGTTCTTGGAGGTCTTTCCTCCTCCTGGTTCACTTTCATGGCATATAATATTAAAATTGGCATCACACCACAACTAGCCATCACGACTCTCATAAAAACATCACATGTATATCATAAAACAGGGGTAACAATATAATATTTATACACTTATCACATGGTCTAAGAGAGATCATCCATCCAGTGGGTACATTCTCTCAAGACTTCCGCATCATTGCCTGAGAAAGATCATCCACTCAGTGGGTACATTTTCTCAGGACTCTGTGTAGATTGCCTGGATAAGATCATCCACAGAGTGGGTACATCATTTCAGGACTTCATCCAATGCCTAAGGAAGATCATCTGAACAGGTACATTCCCATAGGACTTAATCCAATGCCTAAAGAAGATCATCTGAACAGGTACATTCCCTTAGGTCTTATTCCAATGCCCAAGGAAGATCATCTGAATAGGTATGTTTCCTTAGGACCTCATTGGATACCCATGGAAATTCCCGAGGGAAGATCATCTGTATCAGGTACATTTCCAACGGAAATCCATAGTGATCTATTCTACTGACCAGAGAATCTCATCAATCATATAACATTATCACAATGTATAACTCATCCATCACACATACAACACTATCACAGTGTTCAGCTTACTATCAATCACAGAACAATATCGCAGTGTCCCTCTCATCATATACATGTTTTCAATAAAACAATAACACACAATTTCAATATATGTATATATATATACACACATATGCATATAATAACCATCACCCCCTCGGGTATGGTGGAACACAAGCAAAGGAAAACACTCCCAAGGACAAAGAGCTTACCTGGCAAGGCAGTGCTCTGCTGTCCAATCCTTGGACTGTGGTCTCTGCCACTTACACCCTCAGTATGCTGCCCTGTACAAAGGCACACAATCAATCATGAACCATTTCAACCTCACAAAGCATAAGCAAATAAAAACGGTTCTCAACCGTTAAACTGAAAGGAAACATTATTCCTTCCCATCTAAACCCGTAGTCACCTATCTTAAGGTTATCAGAACTATCCACCTTATAGACAACTCACAGATCCTCAGTGGTTTATCTCGGCCTAACCAAGACCTTAGAGTCTCTCCAAGACTCTGCATAAGCCAATTCAATGATCTAACCAGACCATATATCGATGATTATCCAACTTGACTAAAACGGTTATTTCAACACGTTTTCACCGTTTATTTAGCCTCCTGAACAACCTTTGTAAAAGCACTTAGGCCCATATTTCTCATAATACCCTTCATTTAGCCCACATTCTTCCTACTCATACATATCTCAAAGCCAAAACCAAACTTCATCTTAAGTCATGTTTCAAAGTTCAATATTTATTAGAACAACCTCCTGAGCATTCTTTTCTAAAGAACCCAAGCCTAAATTCCAGCCCTAACATAAATGGGTTACTATTCATCCCATTACCAATTTCACAAATCAATCGGTAAAACTTAAGTTTCTTACCTCAAAACAGTTGAGGAAGGCTAGTGGATCGCTTCTCTGAGCTTCAGCGTCCTTGAATCGCCTTCTTTCTCCTCAAAATCCAAGCTTTGCAAAGTTCCCTAGAGGAAGGGATCTCTCCGATTGATGGTTCTCTCAAAGATCTGAAGCTGGAATCTAGCTCATGGAGTAGTTCCTTACAACTTTCCTAAACGATAGGAAGTGTTTAGATGAAGTATGGAGGAGATATGAAGCTTCTATGGTAATTAATGGTTGCCTTGGGTTAGAGGAAGAAGAGGGAAGGGTTTTTCCCTCAAAAAAACGTGAAAATGGCCTTTTATAGGCCCCCAGCTGCGTTTCCACGCTAATAGCGTTGCACTCCACGCTAATCGCTCCACCAATTTGAAAGAAAGGGCTTCCTGGAGCATTCTGGCGCTAATCGCGTCATATCTGGCGCTAATCATGCCAGATATTCGAATCTGGGGGTCTCCAGGGCCATTCTGGCGCTAATCGCGCCACTTGGTCGAGTCCTGGCGCTAACGGCGCCGCTCCCACGCTACTGGCGCCAATCCCACACTATTAGCATGAGATTTTTTTTTTAGAAACCTAGGTTATTATAGAAAATAAGATACAAAAAGATTTTGTTGGCAGCTTGGAAGATGATGAGCGAAAACAGGGGAATGATAATTTTGAATTTGGTTCTTCTTCTGTTGTTAGAGACCAAAGCAATAGCAGTTCCAGGGAAGCTGGTGATCATGTTGGTGAATCAGAGCATTTTTGTTCCTCAACCAAGAAGCCACATGTAAAATGGTCACCGCAACTCCATTGTAAATTCGTCAGGGCTCTCAAAAACCTTGGGCTAAATCGTATGATTTTTCAATTGTTTAATTGTTTTTCTCTATTCACAATACTACATGGTTTTTCTCTTTCTGTTTAATTTTGTTGGTAAGATACATATATATAAGCCTGCCACTTCAAATTTTCTCCCTAAATTATTATTCCCGTGCCAAAGAGGATTCTTGAAGAGATGAATGTCCCTGGTTTGACAAAAGAGCATGTTGCCAGTCATTTACACATTTGTTTTTAGGTGTATTTAATAATTTTCCATATTTGCATCTGGTTACAAGTTACTTAAGTAAGAAAAGAATGATGATCATCAATCATCATTCTTTCTATAAAATGAAACCACCAACAATCTAGCCTAAATCTAAATTTATAATTAATTCAATAAGTTTTGATAGTCAGTTAATTGAAATTTCTGTAGAAGCTTAAATTAAATAATAGGTGTCAACTATAATGTAGAAGCTTACATAAAATATAGATGTCAAGTGCAAACCTTTATTTCAATCCAAATCAAGAACTTAATATTATTATTTTACATGAATAGTAATTAAATTTTATTGTCATTGTGATTGATCACCAGTAATTTTATATTATTGTTGCCATTTTGATTGGCAGAAATATAGAGATTTTTTTAAGGGAAAATCTAGAGTGACAAAGACATAGACACATGGACACACTGAGATGCAATTTCCCCCATGTGTATATGGAGCACAACCCCCATCTAATGCAGTTGCAGCAATTCAAAGAAACAATGTGCTAGTTGGAGCAATGCAGCAGTCACTGATCCATCAACAAATGATGATTTCTGGAAATCCAGCTTCTTTTGGGAATATTGATTATGTTTTACTGTCACCTCAGTCTAGTAATCCTAATCCACTCAGATTTGTTATAGCTTCCATTTCCCAACATCTTGAAATCTCAAGTTTGACAAGTGTTGTTGTGAGATCTTTCCCTGCATCATCAATGTCTCCCTATGGTTCTAGACCCAGTCTTTCACTCAATCAAGAACCTCCTAACACATCAGAAAGTGGTCTTAATAACCAAAATTCCTCCACAGATATTGTTGATAATACAACAAAGGAGGATCACTGAATTGAATAGTTGTAAATTTCTTAATAATACCACAAAAAGTATTTTCTTAAAAAAAATACTATAATATAAATTAGAATAGTAAAATTGTTATTTTTTCATTCTTTCAATTAGATATTTTTAACATTTTTTTCGTCCCGATCTCTTTTAGATGTATATAAGTATATTTCACATACTACCAACTAGCCAAAAAAAAAAATTCTCTCTCAATTATCTCAAAATATTTTTTAAAAGAATTATCTTCAATTATTATATGTTTTTGTCTTTATTTGTATCCTTTCAGTTTACAATCTTTAATCTTCATCAATAAATTAAATTTTCTATTTTTTTTGAAGAAATTGTCTATAATTATAAATAATTTGAAATTTTAATATAAATTATTC
>PYAF01001552.1:58102-132525 GCA_007407185.1 Glycine tomentella
GCTACATAGGCTGGATCATGATCATGGCTGATTGGAATCTAATCTTATGATATCACAAATTAATGGACCTTACTAGAATTTCACTTTACCTTGGCCATAGATCTTTAATCACACACCTTAATCCTCACCTCTTATTAATCTTGTCATTACAACTTATATCATTCTCTATTAAGAGTTTTACTTGACTTGCTTGGCATAACAAGACTTTTTACACTTAACATAATCTTTACATACTTCATTTAATCTTTGTCTCAACACTTTAGTTGTGAGGGTCATTATATCTAGTCTTATTTTTTGGAATTCCACCATAATTGTCTTATTATCAATGCTTTCAAATACATCTTTTTCAATATAAGGCACTAAACAATCATTCAACCATTCATCCCCCATCCGATTATGAAGTGCAGTCTTGATGTATTTTGTTGTGAATTCGGCAAGTGCACTGATCGTTCCAAGTAATAAAGTTATAAGAAGAGTAATTTAAGAAGAATTGGATGACTATTATTGAATTGGATGAAATAAAATTGAATTGAATTGTGATTTGTATTGTGGATTGAGAAATTTAAATAATAGAATTAAAATGAAAGAAGAATTAAAAACAAAGTTAATTAGATTTGAAGAATTTATTAAGAATAATTGTAGTCAGAGCACATTCACATTTTGATCCTTACCTTCTTTACTTGGATTAATTACTAATTTAATTATTCTAATTGTTCAGATAATGTATCTTTCTGTTAAACTAGTTAAATCCTAATTCCTTAGTGACTTTAACCCTTTAATCCAATCAAAACTCTAATTCTTTAGTGATCTCTCATAAATTAAGCATTAAGAGAATACATCTATTCATCTGCAATCATACATCCCTATCCCTAGGTAATGTAATAATTGTTATTTTACTCTTGTCATAAATTAAAGTTCCAACATTAATATTGTAAATCCTAACTCCCAGAACTTTATTAGAATGATCAGCCCTAATAAAGATATAATCAATGCAACACAAAGTAAAATAAAGCAACTTAGCATAAAAGAATAATAGAAATCAATCCAATTACAGAGGAGTTCACATTAGGTTTTGGTCGTAACTACAATAAAGAATTAGCCAGACATATTCATGTCTGACCTCAATAAATGAGAGATACCTAGATCAAGAATAGAAAATAAGAAGAAGAAGAAGAAGAGATATCCCCTTCAATCTTGATTATCAATCCTCTTGACCTAGCTTGAGCACTCCCAAAGCTGCCTTCTTTGCTCTTATTCTGTTCTTTGCAAGTGTGGAAGTGTCTCTGTGTGTTTCTTTTGGCCTCCTAAGTCCTTATTTATAATTAGGGTGTGAAAATCTTCTCTTGTCTTTTATCTTTGTGAAATCTTTAATCCAAATCTTCTGTTATCTTTTATTTTTGTGAAATCTTTGATCAAAATCTTGAAATCCAGAGGCTTCTTGATTTTGCTTTCTTTTCTTCTTTTCTTGGTTTCCTACTATAAAAATTCAAAGAATAAGTGATAAAGATAAAATTATGAAAACTTTCACTTATATTAGCATTTATTGATAAATTATGATTGATTTCTTGATTCTTTTAGCATAAAAACTACTACATGCTAGAAGCATATCATATTTCATAGCTGAAAATGCTCTTTCCAAAGATGCAGTTGCTACATGCAAAGTTAATGCTAACTTTACAAGTAAATAAACCAAAGGATACACAATATGTTTTTTCTTTTCAACCATCCTCTTGGCAAGATCAATTATTCCTTGCAAATTCAAAAAATCAGGATCACTTTGCACATCAATAATATAGGTGTCGAGCTGATTTTCAAGCATGACAAAATCATCCAAATCAAAATTTGAAGGATAAAAGCCAACAAATTCACACAACTTATTCTTGTCAAATGCCGAGAAAGAGTTGCACGGATTTAAACATGCCATGCATTTCAACAAATTCGAACAAACTTCACTAAAACGACCATTCAACTCTTCAAGTTGAGTATCTATCATTGCATAAACTATGTCAACCTTAAAGTGATGCAGAAGAGTAACTGGTCCTCTATGTTTTGTTCTCCCTTGTAATGCAAGTACACTTTCCATATCAAGGATATCCATATCATGTTTGATACAAAATGCAGAAGTCTTCTGAAATTGATTATCCCACCTGTTATCTCTCGTCTTCTATAATAACACCTTTGAAACTTTTACAAGAGTGATAGCATTCACAATATCTTGATCTTTTCTCTGAAGTGCATGTGACAACTCATTCGTTATTGCTAAGACCTTGATCATCAGGTTCAAAAGTAATACAAATTCAAAATTTTGCATACGCATCATAAGGCCAGAGGCTTTAGACCTTTCTGTCTACATAAGGGTTGTATCGTCTTTTATAATTTCTAGCACATCAAGCATAGGATCAAACAATGTATAGAAACTTATCAATGATTGGTATTATGAGCTCCAACATGTGTCCCCTGATCGTGACAAACTCATTTCTTAATTCAAACCTCTCCCTGATTAAACATCATCGCTTGCAATACTTTTGACTATCCCATCAAATTGCTTTTCTCTCAAAATATATGCTCTTTTGCAAAAAGCACCAACTGCATTACACAGAAACGATATAAAATTAAAGAAGTCAGTCAATGCGTAAACCTTTTTTGCACAATACACTAGAGCTAACTGAAGTTGATGTGCAAAGCAGTGAACATAGTAAGCAGAATTATTTTCAACTAAAATCAAACCTTTCAAACCACTTAATTTACCACTCATATTGCTTGCGCCATCATAACCTTGACCACGAATCTTTGTCAAGCTCAAGCCATTTTTGACAAAAATTAACTCAATCGTTTCTTTAAGTGAACTGGCTATAGTATCTGAAACATGAACAAGACCAAGAAAACGCTCAATAATGTCACCGTTGCAGTTCACATATCTTAAAACAATGGCCATCTGTTCTTTAATTGATATATCACGAGCTTCATCAACTAGTATAGAGAAGAAATTATACCCAATATCTGAAATAATAGCTCTAATAACTAAACTAGCAGCAGCATTAGTAATATCTTTCTGAATTGAGGGAGCTATCATTTTTAGATTCTTTGGGGCATTATTCAAAGATACATTATTTACCTCCTCATTGCTTTCACAAAGGAATTTTACAAGCTCCACAAAATTTCTCTGATTCATTGAAGCATATGTCTCATTATGTCCCCGGAAAGCCAAACCTTGTCGTATGAGATATCAAACACATCGAATAGAATCATTTAGAAGATTCCGATAATCCTGTTTGACTTTGTCAAAAATGCCAGACACAACAATGTCAATATGTTGATTTTAATTCATCAAATCTTTGGCAACACTGAAGCACAACTTATGAATGCTTTCAAATTTCCCAATATGTTTAAGAAGTCGTTGTTTGTCCTTCCATTTGCTAAATCATTCTCCCACAAATGAATCATGACCACCCCTTCCATCACCATGCTCACAATTAAATAGATAACAATGCAAGCAAAATGCAACATCTTTTGATACACTATACTCCAACCAAGTGTCAAACTCATTGTACCGTTGAGGATTAAATCTATGCATTTTACCCCCAATTAAGGATTGAGGAAAGTTTTCAAGTTTTGGTTGACAAGGACCATTCATTAGATAAATTCTTCGAATCATTTTCCTTTCTTGACCACTCTTCGCAATGCTCATAATAGGAAGTCTTTTACCTGGATTTGGAGCATACAAATCATTTCCCTTTCTTGAACACTCATTTTGTTTATCTTGAACTAACTCAATAGATGAAGAAGATTCACATCGAGAACGTTTAGCACTACTACCACTTGACTTTGTAAAAAAAAAGAACCGAAATACCTTTCCATCCTAAAAAATGGCAAATGACAAAAATGAATCAATATATAAGTACGCACCTAATTTGGAATCAATATACTCCAAAATATTAACAAGTAATACTATAACCATTGCAGAAGACATCAACATAGCAACAACAAGGGACCATATTTATGAGGCAAAATTTGAAGAATTTGATCATATGTTGCACGCAGTGTAGACTCATGATGCTTTTTCTTATTCTCTATGCAAATTTATCATCATGTTGTCCAATATCCAGCCAACTAAATAAGTTCATTTTTCAACATGTCTAATGCTCCACCTATGCCTATAAAGATCTTTTTAAGCAAAAATGTGTATAAAGTCTAAGTTAAATTGAAAATAGATTATGGGATTTCACTTACCTTAGCTCACAATTCCCACTAGCTAATTTCTCCAGTTAAATAAGATTTAATAGCTGAAGAGAAATGAGCAGCTATGTTACTAAGCAAAAGTGAGGGACCACATCTTAAAATGGCAAAACAATCCCCTTCAAATCAGTAGTAGAATGTGGTCCTGTCACATTACTAAATTCACACCTTCAAATAAAATCATACACCATAACTCTTTGAAAGCAGGATATGGATTAAAAACTTGATTCAAGTACAGGTTGTGGTGGTCTCAAGAATATGCGGCTACCATATTGGTGGAAAGCATAAAAAGGATGTTTCTTAGATTTTATCTTTTTCTTAAGATTATTATTTCAGATCATGCTTCAAAGATTCATTTAACTATGCCAAAACACAATTGAGGAGGGAACTTAATTTATTAATTATTTGTTCATGCCATTAACATGGATAAATAACAATAACAGTTCTATGCTCATGATGTCAAGAACTAGATTTATAATCTGGACACACCAAACTATACGGAATTTAGCATGTTTTGCTCGGATATAATGATTTCAAAGTCATTCAAATTCAAATCCACATGTTCCCTTGTCATGCTAAAGAAGTTTCACTTTCTTTTATCTGGATTTTAATTTTATCATACTGAAAACTACATGAATTAGCTAAACAACTCTGCTGAAAATTAAGGCTTAACTATGCAGAGAAATGTATTTGGATGCAAGTCTATCTATTATTTCTTTAGAGTTTTTTGAGGGGATAATTTTGTGAACAAACATTTAGGATAACATACTAAACAGAGAGAGCATATTGCAAGGCTAAGGTATATTACAAGCATCTCACGAAAAATTTTTACTCCTTGTATCAGACTTCCTGGTACCTATCATTATTTAGTAATAATATGGTCAACTAGTTCAGTACCACAACAAAAAATTCCCAAAAACTAGTTCACCTCCACACAAGAATTTTTTTATATTATAAAATGCTTACAAATTGATTCCTACCATTTGCTAAAGGTATCATCAGTGTTACATGTTTGCTCGATTGGTGAATGTTTGTTAAGTTGATCCCTATCGTCATGTAGGAGAGATTTTGCCAAAAAAAACATGAAATATATAACACCACAGTACATTCAGCAAGCAATAGGGACCAATTCATAAATTTTATAGAGACTAAAATGTGGAATTTTTTCATGGAAGTATTGAAACAAAGAACTATGTCTAAGTACAGGAACTAAATTTCTAATTTACCCTTTTCCTTTTTGACCAGTCAAACTTACAAATTGAAGTTTTTCCCTAAAATGTTAACCTAGTCTTTCAACATCGAGAAACCTGTTTAATTAGTTGCAACAATACATAAGTTAAGTGTTGTTGGAACAAAAGAAAACCTTAGCGAGGGATTCGATGGCGGGAGAGATGATATGGCAAGGACCGCACTAAGTAGCGATAAACTCAACAAGAATCGGACGGTTAGCCTTCACCACCGTGTCTTTAAATTGGTCTTGACACGCCACTGTAGCCCCGATGGCGGTGAAGAACGATGCCAGAAACATGGTCTCGAAACAGGGAATGCAGCTTAGAAGTTAGAAGCACGGAAACAGAAGCGTAGTCTCGTTTGTAATCGGAAGGAGAGCAGAAGAGCAGAGGGACTGAGGTGCAGTTGGGCTGCTAGGGTATTTTGTAATTTTTTATTTTGAAAATAAGGGTATTTTAGTAATTTCATGTAAAAATTTAAAGGGGACACTTGCCACTGACTGCAATTACTCCGAGTGTTTGTGTCTCTTTTTCTTGTATTTATGTTGTTTATAGTTTACATTAAGTCAAGTTTAGTTATATGTTATTTACTCTAAAGAACCCAATTGATTCATTAATTGTTTAAAAACAAACGAGTATTAACTCTGAGTACAAACAAAGTCTCTGTCGAATCGATATTCGGACTTACCGTTTAATTATTACTTGGACAAATTAGTACACTTGCCAAAGTGTTAACAGATCTCCACGTGGAGATCTAGTTGTTCTACAAGAACTCCCAAGATGCGCAACAATTTAAAGAAAATGATTTTTTACTCTCTCTCCCTAACATCTGTAGGAAGCAACTGCTAGCAACATAAACCAAATGGAGCTTTGAGGAGGAGAACAACCAAATACACAACAACACCAACACCAACACAATCTCAAATCATCAACGATTAAAAACAAAAAAAAAATAAAAAATAAAAAAAATAGATCTTGAGAGGGAGTGTAACCATCTTCGAAGGAAGGAGAAAGATTCCTCTTAGGCCCATTTTCCCTTCCTATTCACCACAATAAGGCTCTATAATGCTCGAAGGAGCAGTGTGGCACAAAGAGGGAATGGCACATAGAGGGGAACAATGTGTGGGTGGCAGAAGAAAGAAAGGGTGTGGGGAGGGTGAGGATTGGGAAAGAAAAAATAGGAGAAATGGAGGAGAGGGGGTGGGGTAGGGTTTTAGTGAACATTGGTTGAATTTTTTAATCGTTTACACACAACACAAATGCATTTGAAAGTCTACTATTAGTTTGACTCTTGAAGGGGCTTTTCACATTAAAATATTTTAGAAATAGTATTATATATAAATTTGGTCATTTTTCACGTTCTGATTCTTATTCCCATTGTCTTTCTCAAATTCTCCAATTCCTATTTTGAATCTTGTTGTGTTTGTTCCTTGTCATATGGATCCAAATCAATTAAATTTCATGCTTATATCATTTTTTGCAAAATTACCAACAACCTCCAAATGAAAATTCGCAACATCCTCTTCCGTTGTTTCCTTTTGTTGCCACTATCACCTCCATTTATAAGCAAAAATTCTCAAATTCCTCATTTCATTCCCTACTTGTCACTACAACTAGTAACTTATAATCAATAATCTTTTACCGAAAAATTTCTAAGTTCTCAAACATTTCCTTCAATGCCACAAAATACCTCCACTGCATTTCACAAGCCTCCCAATAGTAATAGTCTCAAACCTTTCTTTCAATCTCAATGCCACAAGGAGAGAAAATAAAGTTATTTGCAAAATGTCAAGAAGAGGCAGTAAAAGATGTGGAGAGAACATTTGGTGTGCTCAAATCTTGATTTACAATTATATGTTATCCATCACGTAATTGGCAAACAAGTACCATGAAGAACATAATGTTGATATGCATTACATTGCACATGATTCTTGAAGACGAAACAGATACGTATAATGATAACGTTGATGTTGATTATTATCATATTTTTGAAAAAATTTCAAACATTGACTTATCTCATGGTGCTCATCCTCTATACATGCAATATGCATAGAAGAGAAATTCATCAATAATTTCAAGCAGATTAAGTGAAACATATTTGAGAACATTTCAATCACAATAATAAAGAAGTTTAATTTTTGTTACTCAATGTTATATAATATCTTAAAAAGTCTGTGACACTAAAATTAAACTAGGTTCCTAATAGATGAGATAAAATTGTAAATACCCCCTTTTTTATACTACTATTTCTATATATAATCGAATGATTAGAAAAACAAAAATTTACATATGGAATTCACAATACCATGCTATTATTATTTATAAAATTGTTGACGCCAATTAAGTTTAAATTATCTTGATAAATAAATATTTTAATTAATGAAAAAATTATTTTAAAATAAATTATAAATAAATATTAGAAGATGAATTTTTATGAACCCTATAAAAATATTTTTAAATATCAAAATAAAATCTAATATTAAAATAAAAAAGAAAAGATCTTAAAAATGATTTAATATCATAAAATAAATATATAATTAAGATGTGAAAATAAGATTTTTCAAAATCTTGGATTAAATATTGTGATGATATGGCTCGCTTTCACGCATACCTGAATGCGAGAGATACCCCTTTTATAGAGCAGAAAGTGCACTACCCTCAGATTTCTATCGATGTGGGACTCCATGATAGGTAAAATAATTCAGTAACTGATAATCCAAGCCTCGGTGCCGCACAAGAGGGTACTTATCGATGTGGGACTTATTTAGAGAACTGCAATTGTAAAACTGATAAAGATGAGGGACTACTTATGGCTCAACATGATGTGGGAATGGGACTACTGCTATATGTTATTTTAAATCACTACTCACAATTTGTTGATACTGCACTACTGTACTATTTAACAAAGTTTTTTGCACTTAACATAGATTTACAAGAGGTTTGTAACATAACAGATTTGCAATTTTACTAATACTATACTATCACTATGGCTAACTTTGGTTGCACAAATATATTGCACGTAACATAATAGATTTGCTATTTTATGATACAAATACTTTAAAAAAAAGATATAAAATTGTATCAAAATAAAAATTGAATCCTAATATAATGTACATGTATAATATTTTGAACAAAAATCTTAATATTGGTTCAACACATACTTTATAAATAATATTTTTTATTTTTTATTTTTTACCTTTAAGGTTTTTGAAATGAATATTATGTTTATTTTCTTACAATTACATAATATATAATATTACATTTTTAAAAAAAATATTATTTTCTTATCTTCAAGTCAACTACAAATTAACTATGATTACACCATTAAAACTTAAACTAGTGTTATTATTGATTTAGTAATCGATCCAATTTTAAAAACCTTAATGCCAATAGATAAGTGACTAGTATGAGTTGGACAAAAGCTTAAGCACTTCTTCTGGCACATCATCCAATCCTGATAGGTCTTAAAATTTTAAGATGCTTACATTTTTTAAGATGCATTTTTCAGTGGAAAGATGTATGTGATTGATCATTTTTATTTTGGTATTTTTCTATTCTTCTTAGCTTATTTGACTTCTCTTGGATTTTTATTTTCTCACTTTAACTCAGTTTTGGTCTTAGGAAAATAATTGGGCTTAATTGATAATTGTTGTTTATTTTCAGATTTTGTGCTTACTCAACCTATCTTTCTTGTGCGGAACCTAGAGGATTCTACAGAACATCAAATGAAGCATATGAGTAGTTTCTGGAAAGCTAAGGAAAAGAGCTAAAATTTTGTGAGAGATAAGCTGGGGGCCAGTTCTGCTAGTTTGATGGTCAAATTAGGCTTAGAAGTCAGAACTTCTGCACTTGAGTTTTGAGCTGCGAGTTTGGATTTTGATTGGTGTAATTAACATAAGGCCTAATCAGAGCTTATCCTTCATTCTGTTGAGTCACTATATATTAGTGTAGTTAAGAGTTACTTTGAGGAGGATAAAAACAAAATTCCTAGCTTCTTGTGCAAGTTTTCAAAATTAAAATTTGTTTTTTCTTTTTCTCTCAATTGTTATTCATTTTTTTCTTCCTTTCATCTCTGTTCTTCTATTTTCTTACAAAAATTTTGTGTCTCTTGCATTGATGATGATCATGAAGGCTAAACAATCAATTAATCCAAGGATCCAGTCCAAGTAAAGAGAATTTGAGTTCTGGTTTGATATTTTAATTTTTGTGTGAATGTTCATCTTCTTTTTCAATTCTCTTTTTGATTTTCATGATTATGAATATGTTTAGGATTTAAAATGGATTAGGTTATGAATTTATTTCCTAATTTCAAATTTTAGTCACAGATTGTTTGGATGATATTTCAATCTGATTTGTGATTTCAATTGATTTAGGAGTTAATTCGATTGAACTGCTTCTAATGATATTGAATGAACCTTCATAATGGAACACCCCGTGTGCACCCGGTGTATTAACATTCATAATATCAGAATCGCACTTAAAACATTATTTAAAAACTTTACGGAAGCGATCAAACCGTATTTCTTGATTACATTATGTATGGAATATAAAAACACATCACAACACAATCATCATGCCACATAATAACACAAAACCAACCACTGCTGATCCAGTTTAACATAACCATAACTATAGGCAGATAACCAAGGTTCATAACAGATATAATCAGGAGGAACTATATTTTCATAACATAAACGAGTCTTGTACATATATATATACATCAGTATCTGAACCATACCAGTGGTTATACAAAAGAATAACTTCCCTCACACGAGGGTGTACAAGACTATACAATCATATCAGGTGTGCACACACACACACATGTGGTCCCTCTACAGGGTACAAAACAACATCAAAGCAAAATTGAGCCTCCCAACTCTCCCTGCTGTCACCCGGCCAAGCAGACAATGTCTCTACTGGGGCCTCCTGCCCTAAGACTGCTCATCTCGGCCAAAAGAGTCACCTGTAACCACATAAACACCACACGGGGTGAGATATACATCTCAATAAGCTCAAGGTCCTTGGAGGTATTTCCTCCACCCTGGCCTACTTTCCATGACACAAACAAGGGCAATCACAATCATATTGGCCACCCAGCCCTCATAACAATATGAGCAAGTCATCTTGCTCTATGCATGGCGGATAAACATCAACGCCAACCTCAGTGTGAGATCGGAACTCACACCCGTGCCATCCCATCAGGAGCTACCCCTTACACATGGACGCACGTATATGGTACCTCCGAGAATAGGCAATCAACCGCAATGGGACACACCTATCTCTTGGTCTTAAGGGATCATCAACCCCTGGGATAAACATCAACCATGAGCAAACCAACTAGGAGGAATGTCCCATCTCCTAGGGAGGTCCATATCTATCTTACTGGCCAGAAGATCTAATCACAGGCATCATACATTTTCAAGCATAGATGCAGCAAACATATCATTATGAGGATGCAACAACCACAATGAATGCATCAGGAATGCAACCATCACTCCATCGAAGTGTGGTGGAGCACAACAAGCGGGAAACATCCCAGGGACCAAGAACTTACCTGGCAAAGCCGAGCTCTGCAGTTCTTTCCCTGCTCTATGGCAAACGCCACCGACACCCTCTGTGTCAAGCCCTAAACAAGGCATATATGCACATATCAAAGTATATTCAATCAGACAACCAAGCATAGCCAATCAAACAGTCCTCTAACTTAAGGTTTATCATAGCCCAGCACACACTAGGCCTCTTGCAGACCCTCAAAGGTCTATCACAGCTCAATCATGGCGTTAGAGTCACCATAGACTCAACACAAATCCAAATATAGAGAGCTCTAAGCTCTATCCAGCCCAATTACTCAGATTTCAAATATAGTTTGAACGGTCCATGACACTCATAAGACACCGTTCCTATGGCCTCTCAGGCACCTCAAGACAATCAACAAGGCTCTTGCATGTCTTAACCACTTCAACCAGTGACCCAACACCAGTCACACATGCAATCTCAGAGCCAAAATCAAATTCACCAAACTACAATCTAAGAGCTAATCCTTCATCCTCACATCATTCTAAACAAGTTTTTCTAAAGGACCCAGAGCTAATTCTAGCTCTATCACTATTCACCCAAAACTCCAACTCTTAAATCAATCAAGGAATCTCGAGTTTCTTACCTCAGAAATGGTGAGGAAGGCCTCTGGACCTCTTCCCTTAGCTCGGGTGTCCGTGATACGCTGCTATTCCTCGCCCAAACTCGAGTTCTAAGAGTTTCTCTTGCAAAGGAAACTCTCTGATCAAGGGGTTTTTAAGGGAAAAAGATGAAGGATTATAGCTCTCTAGATGTTTCTCACAAGTTTGATGGTTATAGGGAGTGATTTGGTGAAGAAACAAGGGCTCAAGAAGCTTGGAACACTCAACAATGGAGGTCTGGTAGCAGGAGGAAGAAGAAAGGAAGAAAATGACTGAAAATTCGTGTTTTGGCCTTTATATACTAGGCCTGACCGACGTGCCGCGCCACTGTCGCGCTATCAGCACCAATATATAGAAACAATGGCGCCATTCGCGCCACTGCCGCGCCATCAGCGCCAGCAACCAGAAACAATGGCGCCATCCGCGCCACTGCCGCGCCAGCATCCAGAACATGTGGCGCTACCAGCGCCATCCTGGCGCCACTCGCGCCGTGCTTCAGGGAGGATCAGATCCTCAAGGTGGTCTGGGGCCTCTCGCGCCACTCTGGCACCCTTGGCGCCAAACTCCAGAAATCATGGCGTTTCTCGCGTGAGCCTGGCGCCTCAAGCGCCAGCTTCCAGTGGGCATGGCGCTGATCGCGCCAGCCTAGCACCATCCGCGCCACACCTCTGCACTGGTTTCTACAGAAGAAATTCTGCAGAAAACCAGTGTTCTCCGCGCTGATGCTTACGCCGTTTGCACCAAGACTCAGGGTTATTATACATAATATGATCATTATCTGAGAACTGTGATAATTTGCATTGCTTGGTTTGGTGAATTGGATTGATATTCTTGAATCTATTTTACAACATCTTTTATCAATTCTGGTAGTTTCTACATTTTTTCTTCAATTCTTGTTTGTGTTTTTGCAATTTTTGTTTACTCTCTGCAAACTGTTTGATAAAATTCCCTTGATGTTTATAAGTGGATTAAGTTATAAACTAAATTGGACTGTATTTCTTAGTCGACTTAGATTAATCATGTGATACAAAATTATCTTAATTTTATTTATTCTGTGACAATTCAACAATCGTAATCAATATACCATATATTTCCACTATTGATTATCTTTAATAGATTATCTTTAATAGTAAGTTTCGAACTAACCCAATATAAAAAAAGATATTTCAAATGTATAGCAAAGAAACCATAAACAGATAAACTAGCTGGACAGGAAAAATAAATACTACTTTAAAATGTAATTTCACTATATTTAGTAGATAATCTGTTATCCAAAATCTATTTAGTTTTGAAAATTATTTTTAAAATAAATACTTTAAAATAAAAAAAAAATATGTTTCTTCACCTTTTGCTGGTGACTTGGTATAGAAAAGCCAAGGAAAACACCTCAACCTAACAAAACAAGTTACGATAAGTTAGCATTTTTAGTCAAAGCTTAAATTTTGATATTTTAATTTTGTTGAATTTATTTTGATTAAAGAATCTTGCTTAGGATACTGATTAAGGAATTAAAAAAATATTTTTTTAATGAAAATCATATAAAAATGCATTTTAAAATCATAGAAAAATGTATTTTTATTTTTTGCATTTGAATAAAAATATATTTTCTTTATTAAAAGTGAATTTAAAGTAAATTGATTTGATAAAAGTTATGTGGACAACTTCTTTTTTGTGTTAGACACTTTTAAATATGCAATTAAAAATATATATAAATACTATATATTAAATATATAATATCATTAATTACATTAAATTAAGGGAATATTTTTAATATATGCAGTGATTTTTTTTTCACTGCAAAAGTAACAAAGTTAATTTGGTTCAATCAAAATCATGATTTAAGATGTATGTAGAATTGATTTGAAAATTACTAAAGGTGATCGGTGTTTTTTACTTCAACTAAAGGTGATGTTAAGGACTTCACTGCTTTTCCAAACAATCTATTTGTGATACCAAGTAAAGTGTAAAACTGTATTTACTTTTACCTTTTGTAGTGAATTAAAATCGATTTGATCAAAAGTAAATAAGTTATGTACTCAATAGTCAACTTATTTACTTTTGACAAACCCATTTTAGAAAACTAACGTCAACAAAGTTAAATGCCTAATTAAGATTGAATGACCCAAACAAAAAGGATTATAAATTAAGAAAAATAAAAATAACAGATGATCCATCTTTTCATTTCTTTGGTATAGACTTTACCCGCAATCAATCTCTTAAATTAATGTTCAAAGACTAAAAATACCTTTTGTGGCAAAAAAATAAAAATAATACTTTTTTAATAAATAATTTGAAATTTGGGACTATTTTAAAAATATTTTAAAATTTGGGGCAGTCAAATACGCCTAATTTGGGCGTAACTCATTTGGTCGTTAATTCGATCGCTAACACTTTTTCGACAGAACATTGTGGATTTCGATTTTTTTATGTTTGCAACCACAATATTCAGTTGCAAAAACTATTAGCGATTGAAATAGAAATCAAAATTGGACATGTTTTAATTTTTGTCGTAAAATATCATTTAATATTATTAATTGTTATTTTATCTAATTTTAAAGTATTTTTAGACCGATCTTCATCACATATATGATCTTCTTTACTTTTTTTAATTTTTTTATTTAGTATTTTTTTTTTTAATTTTATATGATTTTATTTAATATATTCTGAATTTTTGGTATATCTATTTTTTAATATATTATTTTATTAAAAATTAGTTATATAAAAATCCAAAAACTATTAAACAAAACCATATAAAAATTTAGAAATTATATTAAATAAAATAATATTAAGAAATATAGAAAATATATTAAATAAAATAATATATTAAAAATTAGATATACCAAAAATCTAGAATATATTAAATAAAATCATATAAAATTAAAAAAATATATTAACTAAAACAATATTAAAAATAAGTAAAGAAGATCATATCTATGATGAAGATTGATGTAAAAATACTTTAAAATTAGATAAAAATAACAATTAATAATATTAAATGATATTTTATGTCAAAAATTAAAACACGCCAAATTTTGGTCTCTATTGTCATTTGGTAACCATTTTGTGATGGAATATTGTGGTCGCAAACATAAAAAATAAAAAATCACAACATTTTGTCACAAAATGTGTTAGCGACCGAATTAACGATCGAATTAGGCATGTTTGACCGCCCCAGATTTTAAAATATTTTTAGAACAGCCACAAATTTCAAATTATTTATTAAAAGAATATTATTTTTATTTTTTGCGATCCTTGTGCCATCAAGTAATTGCATGATGTAGACTCATCTCTAACCAGATTGACCACAAACCTAAATCCATAATTATCTTCTTTCTTTAACTTTACTAATTACCTAGTAAACCACCATGTGTCACATTTGTGTTAGTCTATTACATGCCCAAATATAAACAAATAGTAAGATTTTTTTAAAATTCTTTTTGAGATATTGAATTAAAAATTTAAATAATAGAAATAAGTTTTGTGATATTCAATTAAGACTTAGAATTTTTTAAGATATTTAATAAAGTTTGTTGGTATTCAATTAAGATTTAACAACTTAAAAAGACTATTCTAGTATTCAAAATTATACACATTTCAATGAATTATTTCTTATGATGAATTTAATGGATTTAACGAGATTTTTCAGTAAAAAAATACACATTAAACAATCACACTCGAACCCTTGAAATTTCATGAGATTTTTTCTTCTTTTGTCAATTGACATGTTTTTTTTATTACATATAATCCCTTATCTCTTTGTTTGAAAACAATAAACACTACTACAAAATATTTGCCTCTTTGTTCAATATCCTAGTTAGGTTCTTTGAAAAACTTTACCTCTTGTTATTTTTAGTGTAATTCATGGTTGGTACCATGACAATGAGGTATAATTAAGAGATCATGTCATGAAACCAAATTGGCTTAACCCTCTTGCACAAAATTATATATATATATATATATATATATATATATATATTACAAGTTGTTCGAGCTAGTTATAGTTTTGATAATAAAAATTGTTTCTTCATCTTTACAAGAAAAATGAGTAATTAATTGTGACACGTTCACTAAAAAAGTCTTTTTTGTAGCGAATCATTTATTAAGAAAAAAAATAAATATTTGCAAGTTGGCATTGTAAAAACAGATTAAATATTAAAAAAATTACAGAAAACAACATCAATTGGTCTAAAATCGATGTTGAATACCACATTGATTTTGGCCAAAACAGATGTTGTACATCCAACATTAGTTTTGCCAAAAATCAATGTTGTATAGGACTTTAAACATTTGTTTTTTTAGAATCGATGTAGAAAACGCTTCAGAATACACAAATTCGACAATATCTCTACATCTATTTTAGTGAGAACTGAAAAAGATAATGATTTTCAACTTTGGTTTTAAAATCGATGTTAAAAAAAGCCTACTTTCAACAATGATTGTTTCAACATAGGTTTTAAATCGATGTTGAAATCCCTCCAAAACCGATGTTAAAGCCTTTTTATGTAGTAGTGAAACATCCATAATTGTTTTTTACTCTTCCAAACAATGGTCAACATATCCTAAAAATGTGTGATATGAGAGATCTTTCCAATTTTTTGAATTTTTGGCTTCTTGATTATGCACTTATACACACACACACACATATATATATATATATATATATGATTGTGAATATATATAAAATGAGAAATATATAATTTAATGAACGTTAGAAGTTGACTAATGTATAAATGAATAAATATATAAATGAGGTTTAAAATAATTGTTGGATATATTTTTTGTTTGGTGATCGAGATCGTTATTTTAAGAATGACTACAAGTATCAATGCTACTCGCGACATTGTGGTATATAATTTTTATATAATTAACATGATTATTGATTGAAGGGAATATAATGAACCTATTGTGCTTGTAAATATGTTAGGGGAAATTGATTTGTTATGTAACATGTTTAAGGTTATTTGTATAAGATGAGTTTTATTTAAAGTGTTAAGTAGACAAAATTTATGGATCTTTATCAATAATTTTTAATATTTTTTAAAAATTCATATATTCCTTTCAAATCTTATGAGTTCATATTTTATAAATCCATTAAAATTTGAACTATAAATCTTAATAATTAAAGTATTTTAAAAAAAATCTTAAAAAATCGTTAAATTCTTACACTATAATTTTTTGTTTTTTTGTGAGGCTCAAAATATTTTTAATTCTCTATAAGCTTCGATCATTTAAACTTATTATAATATTAATTAATTTAGAATTTAGAATTTAATCACATTTAAAATTAGAATATTACGTGAATATCAAAATCAGATTCTTTCCCATAAACAAAACTCAATGTTGCATCAACTATAAACTGGATGGTTGATTTTTACAATTCATACAAGCTGCTTTCTGATACCCGAAAGCCATTTCTCAACTAGACTATGTTTTGTAATCTAAGCATCCGCGCAAACTGCACAAGTAACCATCTTCTAGTTCCTTGGCGGCCTTTATCACTATATATGCTACATACTTCAATTCAAACATAAGTAGGGACATGAACTTGAAGAAAATATCCACTTCCTTTAATTTATGTGCACGTATATGCATTAACAAATAATAATGACCAATTTTTTACAACGCATTATAAAATTAGTTAACCATTCTTCTTTTTATGTTTAGTTTAGAAATTAGTGTATTCTTATATTATAATTATTTAATAATTGAATTTTAATTTGCTTAAATGAATGAGTGAATTCTCAAAGTACATATTCAAACATCAAGTAATAATAAATGTAAGATGAAAAACATAAAAGAAATACCACTCCTATATATATATATATATATATATATATATACTTTATTTCTGTTACACATGAAATTATATATTTTTTAATATTTAAATAAACCCCTACTATACATTTCTATTGTATCTAGTTTTACAGTTTATAAATCATATATTGAGCACCTAAAAAAAGACTAATATCACTTAAATGATAATCATAATCAAATTCTCATGGTTTGAATATTTACATAACTAATAAATAATTAGATTATAAGTAAGTATTATAATTATAATAAATTTTATATAACTAGTTATAATTTGATATATCTAACCAGATATTATTTTTAAAATATGGACATATAACCAATTATGAATGAACTAATTATATAACAAATTATATATAAAATTAATTATATAATTAATTATGAATAAATAAAAATAAATTATTTAAAATAATAATTTCTACAAAACTAGATACAATTTTATAATTATAACTGTTTCTTAAATAAAAATAAGTTATTTGAAATAATCGTAATTAATTATAAAATTGGTTATAATTTTATAACTAGTTATATAAAATTAGTTATCTTATAGTTATTTTTTAAAAACTATTTTTTTGAGTAGCCCTAATTATAATGCACCAAATAATGAATGAAAATCATTTTAAATTTTGTTAAATTGTGTAAAACTTCAGGCTTCAGCACTAGCGTGCAGCTGTAGCTAAAAGGCTGATTCAGCCAGTCAGCCCCAAAATGACGAATGGTGTTGCGACAGTAACAAGTTTACTGTGTTTAATTAATTGGCTAACAGCTATTTTGCTTAATGATTAATTAAATGGGGGCAACAGAAAGAAATATTTGAACCTCATAATATAACCAATCAACTAAATATACCTCAAACAGTTGTATTTATCAAAGAAAAATGTGTCTAACTATGGAGGTTATTAATAACTTAACGTACGTGGATTAATTTCCATTACAAACTTTATGTGAGTTGGCTAGTCATGCATGAATAATGTACTTACGCACATAATAAGTTATAAGACAATTAAGTTATTTAACACAAGAGTCTGGAGCTAGAATAAAATGGACTCTTGGGTTAGAATTCTGTTTCATTGCTTGCATTGTTCCAGCTTTTGTTGAGTGCAAAGTGAGGCACTACAAATTCGATGTAAGTATAAGCCATTAAATCTTTCCTGGCCTACTGGGGATATATGCTTCGTTTCGTGCTTTTTAGAGTGCAGGAATGATATATAATATTATATATTCAAAATGCATGAAATTTATGATTTATTCAGCTACTCCGATCAATATATAGTTTTACTTAATTTACTATAAAGTTTATATCGTCTCATATCAGGTTCTATTTAACCTGTAGCTTTGTGATGTGAGAGCTGTTAGAATTTAAAACAGAAATAATCTAATCATGCTTAACATAAATCATAACAGCAATTAGATCAATGCGGAATAAATAGGATCATAAGAATACCTCCCGTCATTGTAATGTCTTTGACTGATGCAAATCTTCTGTGTTTCTTGGTGCTTCCAAGCTCTTTCTTTACTCACGTAGATGATGTATGTGAATTATCAAAGCAAGCTTGGGGATCAGGAAACGTGAACACGTCCCTTTTATAATCTCCTCTCCATCAAAGGTGATTATTGACGTGTTTAATTAGTGGGCGGTGTTCTGAAACGTTGCTAAGTTAGTGGACTGAAATCAATTGCCATCAATTGGCATCAATGTGAATCACAACCATTCCTCTTCCTTATTTTCATCTTGTAACGGAAAGAGGAATTTAACATTCTCCCACTTAGTTCACATGCTGCAACATATGCTATAGTAAGAAACAAAATACATGAATAATGGTGATAAGTCCCCTTAAAATTGAGTATTATCATGCATGTATTACAATGCATTATGTTTCTCAAGCCCATATAACTTAATGAATAAATATAATATTTATTCTTGGTCCAAACTTTATTGATATTTCTCAAAATAAATATGCGCATAAACTGAAATGAGAAAATATCATGAACTGAGTTTCAAATTAATATCGTTCTTACAACGAAAAATTACATGAGGGATCCAAGTCCCATTCTAACTACATGATCCTTAAATTTCAATGGTGGCATGCCCTTAGTTAAAGGATCAGCGATCATCAATTCAGTGCTAATATGCTCAATAACCACTGCTTTATTTTTCACACATTCTCTTTTTCACACGTTCTCTTATGGCCAAATACTTAACGTCGATGTGTTTACTTAGACTACCACTTTTGTTATTCTTAACCATAAAAACAATAGCTGAATTATCACAATATATTCTCAATGGCCTAGAACTCGAATCCATAACTCTAAGCCCATAAATGAAACTTCTCAACCATACACCATGTGAGGTGGCCTCAAACCAAGATACGAACTCAGCTTCCATAGTGGAAGTAGCAGTCAAAGACTGCTTCGTACTTCTCCAAGATACAGCTCCACCGGCTAGCATAAAGATATATCCTGAAGTCAACTTTCTTCAATCAATGCAGTCAGCGTAGTCTGAATCAGAGTAGCCAATTATTTCCAAATTATTTGTTCATTTAAACATAAGCATGTAGTCCTTCGTTCCTTGAAGGTACCTCATAACTTTCTTTGTAGCTTTCCAGTGGTTCAAACCTGGATTACTCTAATATCTTCCTAACATCCCAACAACAAATGCAATATCAGGTCTTGTGCAAACCTGAGCATACATAAGGCTTCCAACAGTTGAAGCGTATGGAATGTTCTTCATTTGTTCCCGTTCAAGATTATTTTTCAGACACTGATCTAAGTCAAACTTGTCACCCATTACAATAGGAGCTACACTTGGCAAACAATCTTTCATCCGAAATCTCTCTAAAACTTTGTTAATATAGGTCTCTTGAAACAAACCAAGAATACCTTGAAGTCTGTCTCTATATATCTCGATAGCAATAACAAAAGAGGCATCACCCATATCCTTCATATCAAAGTTTTTAGAGAGGTATTGTTTCACCTCATATAGCAAACGCTTATCATTGGCTGCAAGTAAAATATCATCCACATATAGAATAAGGAAACAAACCTTACTTCCACTGACCTTCTGGTATATACATTGATCCACAATGTTATCCTCAAAACCGAATGAAGTGATAACATCATGAAATTTCAAATACCATTGACGGGAGGCTTGTTTCAATCCATATATAGATTTCTTAAGTTTGCACACCAAATTCTCACCATCACTAGAGGAAAAGCATTCTGGTTGTTTCATGTAAACCTCTTCCCCTAGTTTTCCATTAAGAAAAGTTGTCTTCACATCCATTTGTTGCAGCTCTAAATCAAATTGTGCAAATAATGCTAGAACAATATGAAGATAATCTTTCTTAGATACAGGAGAAAATGTCTCCTTGTAGTCAATTCCTTCCTTTTGAGTGAATCCTTTGGCAACGAGTCTTGTTTTATATGTCTCAATGTTGCCTAATGAGTTTTTCTTTGTTTTAAAAACCCAGTTACATCCAATGGCTTTTACACCATTAGGCAACTGAATAAGATCCCAGACCCCATTAGATACCATAGAATTCATCTCATCTTTCATAGTATCATACCATAAATTTGATTCTTTACAACTTATGGCTTGTGAAGATGTTTCAGGATCATTCTCGGCTTCAATATTATAGGCAGATTCTTGTAGATACACAATATAATTACTAGGTATTGGTGATTTCCTTATTCTAATAAATTTTCTTAATGTTGCATTATCACTATCTTGAGGAACTTGTTGATCAATAATTTCTTGTTCCCCATTAACAACTTGATCTATTGAGTGTGGATTCTCAATGATTGGTTGTACAACATTTGGATGAATTGTAGGGGTGTTGTTGACAACAACCAATCTAATACTTGATGTGGAAGGTTGAGTGTTTGAATGATCTTCCTTAGAAACAAGATCTTTGATTTGATTACTCTCACTAATCAAGTCATTCTCAAGGAATTTAGCATTTCTTGATTCCACAATCCTAGTAGTGTGAGATGGACAATAAAATTTGTATCCCTAAGACCTTTCGGCATATCCAATGAAATGCCCACTAATGGTCCTTGGGTCAAGTTTCTTTTCTTGTGGGTTATAAATTCTAACTTCAGACGGACATCCCCAAACGTGTACATGTCGCAAACTTGGTTTCCAACCTTTAAATAACTCAAACAGCGTCTTTAGGACAGCCTTGGTTGGAACTCGGTTTAATATGTACGCAGCCGTCTTAAGTGCTTTAGTCTACAAAGACTTAGGAAGCTTGAAGCTACTAAGCATACTCCGCACCATGTCCAATAAAGTTCGATTTCTTCTTTCAACTACACCATTTTGATTTGGAGAACCAGGCATAGTGTATTGGGAAACTATCCCATGCTCTTCAAGAAACCTTGCAAACTGACCAGGTGCTTGTCCATTTTCAGTGTATCTACCATAATATTCTCCATCTCTATCTGATCTCACAATCTTAATTTGCTTATTGCATTGCTTCTCTACTTCATATTTAAATACATTAAAGGCATCTAACGCTTCATGCTTATTATGAAGCATGTAGAGATACATGGACCGTGAGTAATCATCTATAAAGGTGATGAAATATTTTTGACCATATGCATCCATGTCTGGACAACAAATATCTGTATGTATGATCCCTAACAGTTCGGTACTCCTCTTAGCACCTTTCTTTGACTTGTTTGTCTGCTTTCCCTTAATGCAGCTCACACAGGTTTCAAAATCGGTAAAATCCAAAGTACTAAGTACTTCATCATCTACCAATCTCTTAATTCTCTGAATGGAGATATGTCCTAATCTCCGGTGCCATAACATAGAGGAATCTTCATTCATAACACATCGTTTCATGCCAATATTAACATGCATAGCATCATAAGTAGTATCATTTTGCAAATCAACATAAAAAAGAACATCAAGTAATGTACCATTCCCAATCAGATCAGATTTATAAAATAAATTGACAGATGTCTCAACAAGAGAAAAGGAATAACCAAAAGGTACGAGTCTTGAAACTGAAATCAAGTTCTTAGAAAAACTAGGAACGTAAAAAGTCTTTTCTAATTTCAAAATAAAACCACTGCTTAAAACTAAATTGCAGGTCCCAAGAGCCTCACTGGTGAACTCATCTTGTTTCCTGAATAGATGCTTAGTTCACTTCCCACTGGCTTCCTTAGGTTTTGCATACCCTTTCTTCTCAAGACATTGTTGGAATTTAGGACATTCTTTCTTCATGTGTCCCTTCTTCTTACAAAAGAAACACTTGGATTCTTCCTTCTTGATTCCATCCTTGGGTGGTATTTTACCCTTCCACTTTTTCTTGGCTTGCTTATGTCCATTCATATTAATTGTCATCAAGGAACTTTCTCCCTTTTCCATTTGCAATCTCCCTTCTTCTTGGACACACATGGTCAACAGTTCATTAATCATTTATCTTTATGTGTGTTATAAGATATTTTGAAAGGACCATATTGCAGTGGTAGGGTGTTCAAGATAAAATGCATTAGAAAGGATTCTGATATGTCCACCTCAAGAGTTTTCAATTGAGCCGCTATATCTCTTATTTCCATTATGTGCTCGCGCACATCTTTCACAGCATTAAGCCTCATGGATGAGAATCTCATGATAAGGGTGCTCGCCAATGCCTTTTCCGATGATTCAAATTGTTCATTGATGGCTTTCATAAGTGTTTTGACATTAGAATGTTGTTCACCTGAATCCCGAATGCCACCAGATAATTTTGTCTTAATAAACATGACACATAAGCGATTGGATTGCTCCTATTTTCATAAAGGTCAACATCATATGGTTCACTATTTTCAGTGATTGATGGTGGTTCATCCTTTCTTATAGCATAATCTATATCCATCCAACCTAAATGAAGAAGAATCTTCTCCTTCCAAACCTTGTAGTTATTACCACTTAATTCATGAACATCATTAAAATTAACATGTTGTATGACTGCAAAATATTAGAAATACATGCTTATAATTAATTTTTGAGACTAGAAAAATTGTACCATGTTCTACCAATGTAAATCATGCTTAAAATATTATGAATCTATTGACATAAAATTTACCTGTGGGCTAAAATTTTCATTCAATTAGATTCATACATAACTTTATGATAAAACTATCAAATTATATTTCTTAATCCCTGTGGGTAAATTAAGAATATAGGTTGATATTCTATCCTAATTAATCATACAAAACATAATAAAAATTCCTATGGGATAAAACTCATTATGTTACAAAAAATCAATTACAATTTAATGCCATATGCTTTATGTGATCTAGAAGCTTTTAATATATAATTTAAATAATTAAAAAAAGTTGTGGCTATTTCATAATTAATTAAATCATATAGACCATTAGACATTAAATAATTTCCAGAAGCAATAAACCATGGGCAACAATATTAAACATGTAAATATATTATTCATCTTTAATATTGTACGTACACTAAAAAGCATGCAATGTCAGCATAAGAGAATACTTGCAGAAATATATGACAAGAATTTCATACTAGCCCAGTTGGTAAATACACGCTGGAGTATATAGGTGACATGGGTTCGACTCATGCTCCGTGCAATTTATCTTATTACCAAATGTTAGAATTTAAAACAGAAATGATCTAATCATGCTTAACATAAACCATAACAGCAATTAGATCCATGTGGAATAAATAGGATCATAGGAATACCTCCCGCCATTGCAATGTCTTTGACTGCTGCAAATCTTCTGTATTTCTTGGTGCTTCCAAGCTCTCTCTTTTCTCACGTAGATGGTGTATGTGAATTATCAAAACAAGCTTGGGGACCAGGAAACGTGAGCACGTTCTTTTTATAATCTTCTCTCCATCAAAGGTGATTATTGACGTGTATAATTAGTGGGTGGTTTTCTGAAACGTTGCTAAGTTAGTTGACTGAAATCAATTGTCATCAATGTGAATCACAACCATTCTTCTTCCTTATTTTCATCTTGTAACGGAAAGAGGAATTTAACAAGAGCTACTAGATCATGTTATTGGCACAAATGAGTTCAACTGCACTATTTATATTAATTATATCATGTGTATTAATTCTGCGTACAAATCTTTATTCAGATCATCAAAAACGACCTCCAAATCTACCTCACTTTTATTGTCATCCTCATTAAAAAGTTTGTTAAAGTAGTTCATCCATCTTTCACTTACATCTTCATCTCTTACCAAAAGTTTTTGATTTTCATCATTGATACATCTAGCTTGTGTGAGGTCTTTACTCTTCTTATCCCTCAGTTTTGCAAGTTTGTAAATATTTTTTTCACCATCCTTGCTCGCAAGATTTTTATACAAATCATCAAAAACCTTGCCAACTTCCAGCACTGCTTTCTTTGCATTTTTTCAACAGGGGTTGATGATTTTGCTTCAGCACTTGGTTCTTCTTTCTCTTTATTTAAGGAATCATTTAGCTGAATAATTCCTTCCATTGGGCCTACATCTATATCACACTTCTTTTCCTCTTTAGAGGGATTAGACTCATCACAAATTACATGTACAGATTCTTCCATGCACATTGTTCTTTTATTGAATACTCTATAAGCTTCACTATGTAATGTATTCCAAGGAAAATTGCTTCATCAGCCTTAGCATCAAATTTTTCAAGTGATTATTTCCCATTGTTTAATACAAAACACTTGCAGCCAAAAACTCTCAAGTGAGAAATGTTGGGTTTTCTACCTTTGTATAGCTCATAAGGGGTTTTCTTTAAAATAGGCCTTATAAGTAATCTATTCAAAGTGTAGCATATTGTACTTACTGCATCAGCCCAAAAATATTTAGGCAAATTTGTCTCATTAAGAAGAGTTCTTGCTCCTTCTTCAAGAGATTTGTTTTTCCTCTCCACAACACCATTTTGTTGAGATGTTCTTGGAGATGAAAAATTGTGGTTAATTCCATTTTCTTCACAGAATTTTTCAAAATGTTCATTTTGGAATTCACCACCATGATCACTTCTTATTGAGATAATTTTGTTTTTTTGTGCAAGTTTAGCCATTTTTCTAAATGCAAGGAAAGCATCACTTTTGGATTTCAAAAATAGAGTCCAAGTGAATCTAGAGTAATCATCCACAATGACAAGCCCATAATAATTGCCACCTATACTCATTGTTCTAGAAGGACCAAATAAGTCAATGTGCAGTAACTCAAGTGGTCTAGAGGTGGAAACAATGTTTTTATTTTGAAAAGATATCTTGGTTTGTTTCCCCTTTTGACAAGCATCACAAAGTTTGTCCTTCGCAAACTTGAGTTTGGGCAACCCAATTACTAAATTTTTTCTAATAAGATTGTTCATGTGGTGCATGTTTATGTGACTAGCCCTTCTATGCCATAGCCAAGATTCATCAATCTTGCTTATAAGACAAGAAGTGTTATGGAAGAATGCATGATCAATTGAAAGTAAGTAAATGTTACCTTTCCTTTTACCTATATGAATTACTTCACCACTTTTCCCATCACAAATCATGCAGCAGTTTTCATTGAATGTGACTTTAAACCCTTTGTCATAGAGTTAACTTATGCTTAAGAGATTATGCTTCAAACCTTCTACATAAAGAACATTCTTTATCTTTGTTTTGAAGTTGTCTCCAATGTTGCCTTCTCCAATGATCTTGCCTTTATTATTATCCCCATAAGTGACATATCCACCATCTTTAAGTGTTAAGTTTGTAAGCATGGACATGTCTCCAGTCATATGTCTAGAGCATCCACTTATCAAGGTACCACAATGAGGATCTAGCCCTTAGACATACCTGCAAAAATCAAATCAATTTACAAAGGAAGGTACCCAATTGAGATTGGGTCCGTAGGGGTTAGTTGCTTTCTTTTTCTTTTGAACCCAAATGCAATCTCATTATAGAATCTCCTAGCATAGCATTTGTAAGATGTATGTCCTCTTTCCATACAATAGTTGCATATCACAAATTTTGATGATTTTCTAATGAAAGCATTTTGATTGATCTTTGAGTTAGTAAATCTTTTTTGATTCTTCTGTTTTGGAGGCACAAATATTGTTTTTCCAACATATTTTGAGCCCTTTTTGTACCCCAAACCAGAAGTAACTCCAGCATACCTTTGCACACTTTGCATTTCATCCAAGTTGCATTTCCCTTTGTATAACTTTCTCAATAGATTAACTAAATAGCCGATTTCAGATAAACTTGACATATATTTTTCTCCTTGACTTGTTTGTAATCATCAAAATCCTTTTGCAATAGATTGTATTTGTTGACATTTGAAGAAGAAGAAGCACATACACAACCATTTAATTTGTAACTTGAAACAAGTTTTTCATTCTCTTCCTTCGAGTTGCAAATATATGTTTGCAATTCAGTTATTTTTGCAACATGCCATCTAAGATTTCCTTTGAGCTTGTTATTGGATTTTGCAAGCTTTTGGGCTTCCTCATGCATTTCTTGGAAAGCATTAATAGTTTGTTCAAGTTCAGAATTTACCTCATCTCCATTACTTGATAGATCATCATCATCTTCATTAATAGTGGAGGTGAGACACATGTTGGCTTCTTCATTTTCAATTGAAGATTCTGAGGTAGTTGACTCATTATCTTCCCAAGCTATGTAGGCTCTTTTGGATTTTCCTTCCTTTCTCCCCTTATTGTCACTTTGTTGCTTTTTCAAAAAGATTGAGCATTCAGATTTGATGTGGCCAGGTTTTCCACATTCAAAGCATGTAAAATTGTTGTCAATCTTTTTGTTGCTATTGTTGTTGTTGTTCTTGCTGGTTTTAGTTAACCTTTTGTTCTTGTTTTTCCTCAAGAACTCGCTGAATTTTCTAACAACTAAGTTCATGTTGTCCTCTTCATCCTCATCACTTGTTTCTTCCTCTTTTTCAGCTTTTGAAGTTGTAGCTTTTAATGCAATACTTCTGTTTTTCTTTTCTGCATCATCATTACATGTTAGTTGAGACATTTCAAGCTCATATTCAAGTAGCTTACCAAATAGTGCAGCCATGGACATCTTTGATAGATCTTTGGATTCCTTGATTGCTGTCACCTTTGGTTGATAAGGCCTTGTTAGACACTTCAAGATCTTGATGTTCAATTCTTCAGTATCAAAGATCTTTCCAAGACCCAATAGATGGTTGACAATATGAGTGAATCTTGTCTGCAGCTGAGAAATGCTTTCATTGGTGTTCATCTTGAACATCTCATACCCATGGATTAATGCATGCTTCCTTGATCTCCTGACTTCTTCATGAGTGATCTCCAGCATCTCCCACATTTCTTTTGCATTTTTGCATCTCACTGTTCTGAAAAATTCATCAGAGGAAAGTGCAGAGGTGATCATATTTTTGGCTTTAAAATCATATTGAACACCCTTTTGTTCAGCTTCTGTAATCTCATCCCATTCTTTGGGAATCAATTCATTGGCAACAATTTTCTTTGGAATAAAAGGACCCTTTTCTATAACATTCCAAGCACCTGGGTCATTTGATTGAATAAAGATTTTCATTCTATTTTTCCAAAAACTGAAATGTTCCCTGTAACACCCCGTGTGCACCCGGCGTATTAACATTATCAGAATATCAGAGTAACACAGCAAGTATGGAAAATAATAATAAAGGAAGCCTGAATCCAATATAAATACACATAATATACATATATGGTGAAAATCTGTCTTTTACAAGATACATAGTTCTCAAAACTATACAAATTTTCCCTAGGTATCAAAATACAAACAAAATAAACAAAATATGAGCCAACAAGCTCGGTCTTCTAAGCCTAGGGTTCTTCACTTCTCTATCCCAGCTCAGGCCTTTTGCCTTGGGATTTCTCACTAACCTTTGCCTCAACTCCTGCAACACAGCCCCAAACAGGGGTGAGATAATCATCTCAGTAAACTCAGGGTTCTCAGAGGTTTCCCTCCCCATGGTTCACTCATCAGCATATGAACATAATATAACATAATATAACAAAATTATATCATATAGAACTTCATCATACAATCAGCCTTCACGGCTCACAAGGGCAAACTGCAAGCACATAGCAGTCTAGACCAAGCATATGCAATCAACACAATTTGCTTGAATAGGATCATCCACTGAAGGGCACATCTATTCAGGACTCATGCCTGAGTTGGATCATCTACTGAAAGGCACATCTACTCAGGACTTGCCGCCCAATACCTGAATAGGATCATCTACTTAAAGGCATATCTACTCAGGGTTTACATGGACGCCAATGGATTATCCCAAGGGAGATCATCCACCGAGTGGGCACATTCCCAAAGGGGTCTATAGTTCCTTAGTCTACTGGCCAGTAGATTTCATGCAATCACATCACAATCATTTCATATAAAAACCAGACAAGCATACACTATACTAGTGTAATCGATACCATCATTATAATCAACACAATATACACTATCTCAGTGTAACCAGCACAAATAAATTCCATCTCAGGGTTCATCTAGCATTCAGTTGCCAGCAAGCCATCAAAACATTTCATCAATATTCAACACATATTTCATAAATAAAGCATCAGCATACAAGTTACATCAAGCAAACACCCAATGTGGGTGTAGTGAACACAAACAGGGGAAACAATCCCCAAAAACACTGAGCTTACCTGGTCTCGGCTCAGAATCAGCTCTCCTAGTCTCGTGGTGATCTCTACCAGTGATATGTGCTTCACGCCCTACAATAGGCATGAACCAAAGCATCAGTAACGATTTTCAACCGCTTATATGGAAGGAAATGTTTTTCCTTCCTCTATCAATCCATGTCTTCTAACTTAAGGTTAATATTAGCCTAGCTTCTACTAGGCCATCCATTGACCCTCAATGGTCTGCCTTAGTCTAACAAAGGCCTTAGAGTCCTCTTAAGACTCTGTACAACTCAATTTCAGGCTTAATCAAAGTCAAGAACCAATATTGGTTAAACTCAGCCAAAACAAGAGTATTATCATGTTTTTACCGTTTATATGGCCTTATGGATATCTTTTGTAAAAGTATGTATATTAATTCAGGCCACAATACTTCCCATTCACACACACTTCTTTTCCCTCCAGAGCCAGACCCAAATCTCATCACAAATTCAGTTTCAAAGTTCCATATTACTCAGAACAACCTCCTGACTACACATTTCTAAAGAACCTAAGCCTAATTTCAGCCCTATCATCACTTGGTTACTATTCACCCAATCCCATTCCAAGAATCAAACGGTCAAAACGTGAGTTTCTTACCTCAATGCAATCAAGAAAGGCCGGAGAAGTCTTTCTCTTGGCTCTAGCGTCCTTGAACCAGCTTCTTTTTCCTCCAAAGCTCAGCTCTCTCTCAAGAACTCAGGGGTTGGGATTCTCTAGAGAGTTAGGCTAAAATTTAGCTTCCAATTGGTTCTAGTCAAGCTTAGAAGTGATTAGGAGGTGTGTTAATGGCTTATAATGAAGATATGAAGCTCCTAAGGTGCATCAATGGTGGTCTAAGCTCAGGGAAGAAGAGGAATAGTGATTTTTCCTCTGAAATCGCGATTTGCCTTTATATAGGTGGCTTACCAGAGGTCTGGCGCGACCCGCACCACCTCTGGCGCCATCCGCGCCACAATGGCGGTGGCTGTGGCGCCACCAGCGTCACTCTCGCGCCAACCGCGCGGCAAACCAGAGACTTTGACGCCCTTGGCGCCACCCTGGCGCCACCAGCGCCAACTTCCAGAGGCTGTGGCACCAACCTCGCCACACCTGGTGCTGGTCGCGTGGAAAACCAGGGGAATTGGGTTTTCCAGACCATTTCCCACGCCACCAGCGCCACCCATGGCGCCATCAGCGCCAACTTCCAGTAAGCCTGTGAACCCTGGCGTTGATCGCGCCGCACATCAAATACAATTTTCTCACAAAAGGACCTAGCGCTAACCGCGCAAAATCCAGCGCCAACCGCGCCAGGTCTCAAGGTATTATATTCCCCTTCAAACATAGGAGGTCTGTTTAAAGAAGCACATTCCTTAAAGATTATTTGTGAGGTATTCATTTTTCTTTTTGAAGAAAAACTAGTGATCTTGAATAACTATCAAGAACCAGCTCTTGATGCCAATTGAAAATAATAGGAATACTTCACAACAACTAAGATGGGGGTGCATTGGTTGAACCTTAGTATTTTAAAATTTAAATTCAAATCAGAGTTTCAGGATCTTTATCACTTTCAAAAACCAAGAAACCTTTTACTCAATCAAATACCTCAGCCCAAGAATTCAATAGATCAAAACAGAACTTGTTGAACAATGAATATGTTTCCAAGAATTAAAGATCAATGAATAAGATAAGAATAGAGATATAGAAATAAGAACACAAACAATTTATATTGGTTCACTTCAAAACATAAAGCTACATCCAATTTCTTCAAATTCACACTGAATTAGAGTTCCACTATTATAAAATATTCTTACAAGCTTTTACAAGAACCTCCCCTTTATCAACCCTAGATAAAGAACAGAAATATATAACCCTATTAGACTTCTAAGGAGAAAGATTCAGAGAACACTACTCTAATCTTTAAGCTAAAGACCCCTTCTTTAGTCCCAAGCAAGAAGAATCCAATTACAATAACCAATCACAACAAAATTTGTAAACAGAATTACAATCTAAGAGTTAAGGAAAGAAACCACCTGATGATCCAGTGAATGATATGCAAATGAATGAACAATTCAGGTTGAAAGGCAAAAACAATCTCAGAACATTCTTCTTCCTTAACCTTTGAAAAAGATTTCTTGCTTTAAAGAATTACTCAAAAACCCATGAGTGTTTTAGTTGATGCAAGAACTTATAGAACTCAGAAAATCACTTTGGAAGTGTTTAGAAAGCTTGTGTATACTCAGAATACGAATTGATCAAGTTACAGAACAAGCCGAGCCTTGGTTCTATTTATAACAAACTTTTGTAACTGTCAGTAATCGATTAAACGCGCCTAATAATCGATTAACATGCTCATGTAATCGATTAAATTAACCTTGTAATCGATTAAACTGTTCTACAAAGTTTCTGGACATGGACAACGAGCAAAATAATTGATTATTCCGTCTTGTAATCGATTAAGACAGGAAGCTTCAAAATATCAAAATACACAATCTAATCGATTACAATCTTTGGTAATCGATTAAACCAGGAAGCTTTAAAAAATAGAATGAACTATGTAATCGATTACAACATTTGGTAATCGATTATGACAGGAAGATGGCTTTTCAACTAAGCCTGTGTAATCGATTACAATACCTTGGTAATCGATTCTTCCAGAGAGACTTAAAAACATGTATAGCTTTGTAATCGATTACTACCCAATGATAATCGATTAAAGTTTTCAGCAAAGCAGTTTATATGAAAACAAAGGTCAAATAATCGATTATTCCGATAAGTAATCGATTACATTGTTCTTGAAAACTTTTCCAGAATAGACTAAGAACAAAATAATCGATTATACCTTCGAGGTAATCGATTACAACAGTACAAAAATCATTTTTCCAAAAACCTTTGAATCAAATAAAACCTTAGTTAAATGTTAAAAGCTTTGTTTGATTTTAATGAAAAACACTTAGTTAAATCAATGAATGAATGAATGAATGCATGGATCAATCAGATAGCTTTCCTTTTACATAAAATTCTTCAATTCCAAGTCTTCAAGCATGTTAAAAGCTCAAAACCAATCTTGTATCAAAGACTTCCAAACTTCATGAAGTTCCCCTGTATTCAACAGTAACAACAACTACCATATGTTTAATCAATTTACCACATATACACTTAAAAGAATTATAAACTTTTACTTTTATACGGCTTAAAATAAACAAATTATCCAACAATTCTTAAAAAAAATTAACCCAAATAAAAATATAATATCTAGAATAATTTTATGTCGTTACATCTCTTTCATAGTAGTTTGGAAGTTTTGATTTCTCATCTGATCCTCCCATCTCTCCACAAGGACGACATCCACCTACACCTCTTCAATAGCGTCCACCCCCATCCACTTACACCTCATCAATAGCGTCCACCACCATCTTATCAACCTAGCCAAGTTTGGTCATAATCAGCCAAAGAAAGAAGCCAAGTCTATTGAAGAGAGATTTCCAGTGGCATTCTTTATAGAGAATCAACAGAACATATACAAGATGTGTGTTATCATAGAGATAAATCTTCATGAACCCGCCCAACATCGTGACTTCACCACTGTTGCTCCACCAACATGGATGAGGTATGAGTATGAGTACACTTCATCTGAAGCCTACAAAGCTTTTCCATTATATGCCATTGTAGCTTTGGATACTTCTTCCTAGACGCTATCAGTGTATTCTAACCTAGTGAAGATGGACCAATTGTGCGAATCAACGGTTCCTCTCGTACTAGGTTGAATTACTATTGCGACACTGTCATCAGTAGCGTAAAACTAACCTGTCTCACGATGGTCCCTCATTGGTTGATCAATGGAACATAGCAATGTGTGCGTCCAACTTCATAAGAAGAAGAAGCAAAAGCAAAAAGAGAAAAGGAGAAGAAGAAAAAGAAGAAAAAGAACAAGAGAACTCAAGATCATATCCCTCTCTATTTTTACAAAAGAAAAATGGATCCATCAATTACATGCCACGAGTAGGGCTATGCAAAAAAATTCATATCCATAAAATAATCCATATCCAATCAATCTAATCCATTTTAAATCCATTTAAATGGATTAGTTTCATATCCAAATCCAGTTTTTTGGATTTTAAATCCAATCCAATTAATTGGATATGGATTGGATATTTGTTTGGATTTTTAAATCGAATACAATTTTTTTGGCAGTTACGACTAGGTTTTTTTTGCCAACTTTATTAGGAGTCATTTTTTAGTCGAAGTCATCTAGAGTTTTTTTGGTCGACATAAACTAATGTTGATTTTAAGCCGTCATCAGTTTAGCCTATTTTTCGGTTAATGTTGGTAAGATTTTTTAGCTAACATTCATTGGGACTATTTTTTGGCCAACATCAGTCAAGACTATTTTTTGGTCGACGTCAGCTAAGTTCTTTTTGTCGATGTCTGTCAAGATTATTTTTTATCGACGTCAGGTAGGTTTTTCACTCTACGTCGGCTGGGGTTTTTATCAACGTCAGATGAAACTATTTTTTTGGCTGACATCGACTGAAAAAAATCATTGATCGACATCGATTGAAAAACATCATCGACCGACATCGACCAAAAAAACCTAGTTGATGTCGGCCAAAATATTCCCCCAATTAACACAATAAAAAAAACCTAGTTGATGTCAACAAAAAATATCTCTAGCTAACGTTAGCCAAAAGAAATAGTCATGGTTAATGTTGGCCAACAAAAATATAGTTTCAACCAGCATCAGCAAAAATATCTAGCTAACGTCGACCAAAAAATAGTCCTGACAAATGTTGGCAAAAAAATATCAACGACCAGCATCAGCAAAAAAAAAAACTTATCGATGTTACCACAAAAATCCTAATTAATGTCAGCCAAAAATTAGTCACAGTCGATGTTGATCGAAAAACCCCTAGTCAATGTCGGCCAAAAAATGCACTGACTAAAAACCCTAGCTGACCTCAACTAAAAAGTAACCTTACCTAAGATCGACCAAAAACATCATTGACCAATGTCGATTGAAAATGCACTAACTAATGTCGGCAAAAAAATAGTCCTTGTTGATGTTGGTCTAAGAATATCTGGACTGATATCTATCGAAATTGTCTTGGTTGAGGTTGGTCAAAAATACACTAACAAATATCGACCAAAAATAGTCTTGACCAAGGTCGGTTGAAAATAGCTCTTAAATAGACAGATACTAAGTTTTCACTTTTTAGCATTTAATAACTAAAATTTGTAAAGAAAATCCTGATAACATTTAAGTGGATATATCCAAATCCATATCCATTTAAATGGATTGGATCTTGAATATAATTATTTTTTAAAAAAACGAGCCATCGTTGCTTACCATCGGACCACCGCATGGAGATGAACACTTTGATCGGAGCAAAATCTTCAAAACCCACCTCAAGGATTCGATAGAGAATGGAGCTTTGGCCGTCCTTTTGTGGTTTCTTCTAGGTAACCATAATTTTCTTGTTTTGTTAGTTAGTTTAAGCCTCTCTTAGTATCTCTTGTGATTTGGGTACCGTTATTGGATGTTTTACATTTCCTTTGAAAAACCTTTGAAACTAAGACGTTGTAAAGTTGTCGTTATAAAACTGATGTCTTTTTCATGACCTTCATTGATCACCGATCTCATTGGCATGAACGAAATTTCAAAATGACGTCTCTTTGATTCCAAAAACACCATTTTAGTCCATTTTAAAACTGAATGGGTATTTGACGTCGAATGTTAATATTAACTTTCTCTTTGAAATCTATACTGAATTGTCTTCGATTTGTTATATAGAGATCTAGATTTGGAACAAAGCACTTGAATATAAGAGATCTCAAAACGACGCTGCAAGGAGCTAACAGAGAGATATAGATAGGTGAAGGGAGTTTGTTGTTTGTTTACAGTTTTTGATACCATAGTTGGGGTCAGGGAACCCAATTATGGGGATGTCTGCCTATCCCTGTGCATGCTAGTTTTCAAGAAAAACTATTTTTTTTAACTAATGGGATGTGATATATTTGTTATTGATGAATGAAATTGTGAAGGATGTTGTTGTTGTAATAATTGTAATTTTTGGAAAAATTCTTAAATACAGAGGAGACTCTACCAAAAAATTTACATATGTTCTTTTATATACTTCTTTGTTAAATTTTAAATGGGCATAAGAGTTTGTCCTTTATACCATAATTATCCTCTTTAAGTTAGAATTTTCCCTAAAATATCAGTCTCGTGTTATTATGGATTGTGATTGTATGAGATTTATGTTTTCTGAAGACCTGAGGAATGCGAACAGTAGGTGATGTTGGGCGGAGATTCTTTTGTTGGAGCCGCAAAGCCGACGTTTTAATGTTGGAATTTATTTTGGAAGAGATTTATGGTTTTGTTATCAACTCTTTCTTAGTTGGTTGATTGATTCTTTTTTATTGGGCATGTAAATCCTAGGCTTAGATACATGTAAAAATTGAATTATGTTACAACATGTGAATGATATATATATATATATATGTATGTATGTATGTATGTATGTATGTATTTACCTATTTGTGAGTTGTCTAGTGAGTGTATCATCGCAAAAAAATCACTCTTATGTTCATAATCAAATTAATGGAGTTTTCATTTAAAATTGAAACTACGCATTTAGAGTAGTGATATCGTAGTGACGAGACGGGTCGTTACAATGTCCAGTCAAGATGTACCATTTGGATGATGCATACGCATGCTTTCTTAAAGACACAGAGGATGATGGATTCATAGCAAGGTTGAAGGCACTCCTCATCATCTTCAACGATACAATGTAAGATCTTACGTATATGGATGAAAGGGATTTCAAAGGCCACGTGATGCAAATTTGTGAAGCGTAGAAACCTAAAAGAAGAGTGGGAAACAACTTATCAAGCTAAATTTGAGGCTAAGGAAGCTACAAAGAAAGCTGCCAAAGAAAAGGTTAGAAATGAAGCAAGAGCTGCACAGTAAGCTAAGGACGATGTTGCCAAGATAACTAAGGTCTTAGTTGATCTTAACATCTCTGGAGCATTGCAAGAGAATGAACAAGTATCATTTCAAGCTGAATTAAATGTTGCCAAGGCTAAAGAGGTTGTCCAATCCAGTCAACCTATACATGCGTCCAAGCAGGCTGACTCCTCAAATGAAGTCACATCAATCCAGAAGGAGGCACTTGATGCAGCATTTATTTTCACAAGCAACTCTGATGTTGCTCCTATAAATTTGCTACCCCCAGTGCTCTTTCAGAAGAGATAGTCAAAGACCTCTTGAATCTGGCCATGCAGAAGCAGAAGGAAGAAACTCAAGTGCAGGTCAATCAAGCTTTGGTGCAACAAGGGAAGAAACAAGAAAGGAACTGCAAGCTTATGCTGAAAAACAAAGATTGAAGAGCGAGAAACATAAGTAATCCATCCAAATTTTTATTGCTACTTAGCTCACTAGTCTATCATATGCTTTTACAAAATCTTCAACAAGCTCAAATGAAACATGTTGGGAGTTGTCGTCCAACCTCCTTAAACCATTTAGCAGCAACAAACACCAAGTATTCTACTTTCACATGTTCAAGTTCAACCTTCACCACCACCAACTCAATAGTGACAATGATATACATTTTTCATTTCTTTCTTGGAATCGTGCATCTTTTTGTTAATGATAAAAGAGGGATAAGGTTAAAAGAATTTTTTATATGTAAAAAGCATTCTTCTTAAATAATACAAGTGTAGTTTTGGTGCTCGGTTGTGTGTTGTTTAATCCATTATTATTTGTGTGTGTGTGTATGTTTTTCTCTAAGTTTCTTATTTGCTACATGCACAAAGGTCGTTGAACAAAAGAGGAGTTTTTACAAACCTTTAAATATATATTTTATCTTATACGCTCTGATGCATAACTCATAATCATGCATAATTTATATGTGTCTTTATCACATGATTATGTTTTATCCTCATTAAAATTTATATGTTTTGTCATCATCAAAAAGGGGAAGATTGTTAAATCTGGACAGTCCATTATCACAATTGAATATCCACCCTTCACTTGATTTTGATGATTACAAAGATATGTAGTTGATAGTCTAATGGATTATTCTCTAGTGAACATGACTTACTACATATGAGCACACTTGATATTTATTCTATATTCGAATTTTTTTATTAGTACGTGTCCGTTCACAAGTGGAAAACTATTTTTAAGAAGAGTAATGTCCAACATCCAACGCACTATTATAAATCGAGTCTTCTCTTTTGTAAAAACCAGTGTTTATACACTGTGTTTCTTTTTCTCGCATCCAATGGACTTATTCACTTATATAAATTGATTAATATTAAATATAAGTGATGTCCATCCATGTATTGGATTTAAAACATAAGGATGAGTCTTTTTGCTTTGTCAACCAAAACCCAGAAAGACCTAAACACACAAGACTAGTAGCCACTGCGATGTGGTTATCTATAAGGTCTCACACGTATTTCTAGGGCACCACCTTTTCACTAACTCAACATATATGTTTATATATCACATTGGACAGCTGCCACTGGAACTTCTAGAAGTCAGTGGTCTTACGAAAGTTTAGTTCAGATGACTACCATCCATTGCCATGGTATGATGGAAAGGCTCTCACCAACTGGTTATGCCTTGCATCTGTCGGGATTGCTAAGTTGGCACTGTGGAAAATGTGACCACAAACTTAGTTCCATATCCCTAAGAAACAGCAAGTCAACAAGCATAACCTAGGTACCACTCTGTAAGGCCATCCAAACTCAGAGGACTTACTCCTCAACCACTCCTACCGAGGTTTTACTTTATCATCATTGTGGGGCCTTACGACACAAGTACAAAACATCGTAGAAAG
Organism: Glycine tomentella; assembly: GCA_007407185.1. Classification (NCBI taxonomy): domain Eukaryota; kingdom Viridiplantae; phylum Streptophyta; class Magnoliopsida; order Fabales; family Fabaceae; genus Glycine; species Glycine tomentella. The sequence goes on from PYAF01001552.1 coordinate 96,013, forward strand.
GCGAACCAAGTTTGAGAATCATCTGGACTTCACATCCAACAACAACGATCTCATCCACACCTCATATTGGAAACCATCAATCGATCTTCGTCTGATGAGTTCTAACAACTTACAACACATCCCCCTACACAACTCTCTTCAATGATTCGTGTCCATTTGCATGTCTCACAAGCACATTACTGTCTAGGAGAAAACATCCTAGTCACATAGGTACTCGTATCCGAGTCCTTGTGAACTAACACAAACCTACACATCGTTCGAGACACACAATGCCCGCTAGAATAGTTTTTTAGTCCACATTGGGACTCATGCATAAGTCCTTGCCTCGTACAGACAAAGGCACATATCTTTCAAAATGTACTATGCCCACTAGAATGGGATCCTAGTCAACATCGGAACTCTTGTTTGAGTCCCTGTAACTACCAAACATAGATCTTAACACACAGATGATCATTATTGTCATTGGTTGCAAGCCAACTAGGTCCCACACCAAACATTACATGCAACAGTGCCCCAGGTCACACCTCCTAGTCTTCAATTAAAACATCACATTCCAAAGTTATAAGTTCCCGAGATTCACACTTCCTGGATCTTTCAAATGTAAACAAACAAATTATACATACAAGGAAATCACCAGATTATCACACAACTCTTAAACAAAAATTAACACGACAAATCATCCATACTTAGTCAAAATTTAAACAATAAGTAACATGCATTAAAAAACTAGCTTTTAGAAATAGTCAAATTTAATCCTCTATAAAACTTTGCAAATAATTTTATTATTGAAATTTTTTTATACATAATTGAAGGAAATTTTATTATCTTTCCAACAAGGTAAAATACACCATAAAAAAAAATCTATGAAAAAACATAAATATTCTTCAAGGCAGTGAACTATTCTTCAAATTTAATCTTCTATTGTTCCCGGAGAAATTTTATTTTTAACACTTTTCCTAACCAATTCTTCAAGGCAGTGAACTATTCTTCAAATTTAATCTTCTGTTGTTCCCGAAGAAATTTTATTTTTAACACTTTTCCTAACCAAAAATTGTCTTTGCTGCAGCAACTATGTTTCACTTGAAAATAAAGATGAAATTTATATTTTTTAAATTTAATTGGATGGAAATATTTTTGTCTCTAGTTTCATAAGAAGTAAACCTTTTATTCATATGATAATGACAAAATCCAAAATTTACAAAACACTGAGCCTTGCTGATGGAGGTCCATGGCAAGCTAAAGGTCTAGAAGGAGAGCTTGAAGCACTTCTTTTGGTGAGCTTTAAAGGACCAATGACAAGAGCTAGGACTCAAGCACTTCAAGATCACATCCAAGCAAACTTGGACAAGTATGAAAAGGCACATCAACTCAAGGATGACAAGGGCTGAATTTTGATGTCTCAAGTCCAATTTAATTCAATAAATTCCAACACTTGTTAGAAGCAATTCAGTAAAAACACAAAACAAATACTTTCTGTTTTAATCGATTACAATGTATATGTAACCGATTACGAGTAGCTCGGTTACACACAAAATCTCGTCTTGTCTGTTTTAATCGATTACCAATTGTCTGTAGTCAATTACGCAACACTTTAAAAAATGAAACCCTCTGTGTTAATCGATTACATAACTACATAATCGATTACTTTGTTCACACATCTATTTCCAAAAGATCAAGAAAAAAATAATCGATTACATGGACTATTAATCGATTACATAAGACGAAATAATCGATTACTTGGACGAAATAATCGATTACATTCAGTTATTTTTGTTTTTTATATAAAGCTGCCAAACTGAATGTAAATGGAACTCGATTTTTTCTGAGGTGAATGAAAGCAGAGTTCGCTCGCTTGTCATAGATTTCTCTCTTGTTTTTGTGTAAGAACTTCATGTTTTTTATCAATAGCTTCAAGCTATTGTGGTGATTTTTCCTAGGCTTATTGGAAAGTTTTTCCATGGTGTCATCCACCTTCATCCCTTACCTTTACCCCACTTTCCATTACTGAAATCAAAACTTACAAACAACCATTAGTTTGTGGCAACTGGACAGCTTTGTGTCCTTGAAGAAAGCTTGAAGTTTGAGTTTCAATCCAAGGTAGATTTGGGAAATTTCATGGTTGATGGGTTCAGCCATACATCACTTGCCAAGCACTCCTGTACAACAAGTCAGTCACCTGGCATGTCACAGATGGGCCTCAAAATAACCTTATCTCTCAAGGGATTCAACACAAAGGTTTTTGAAAATTGTGTCTAGAGAAAACCAAAACAAGTTTCATGAAAATCCAACGGTTATATTTTATTCTAGGATCGAAACCCCGAGACTGGTCCAGAGGATCAAACTTTCCACCAACCTCTCCCATCTCATAGCCTAGTTTCGAAAATCCAAACTTGCTTTTTAAAATCTAACAAAAATTGGACAGAGTCTTTTGTTATAGGAGCTCTTCCAAAGCAAAAAAAAAGAAGAAAAACTAGAAGTATAACATGCACGGAAAGAGCAAAGGTTTAAGCTTGACAAAAATAGTGGAAAAAAATGAAAACAAAAGAAAACTTTGATGCATGCAATGCATTGGATGATCAATACACCATGGTTTCCTCCTCCCAAAGACAACCATGGGCAGCTGAGTTCATAAAAAAGGCCCTCTTACCATTGAGTTTCAGATCGCAAAAAAAGATATGAGAGTGAGGTTCCAAGCCCTTAGCGTGTGATCACCCTAGCCTTGGGGTCCTATGAAATTTGATAGAGATGGAGAGAAGAGAGTGAAGCGTTGGTGCTGTTTAAGAGGTGAGAGAAGAGGGCATTCAGTTCACTCTTTGCTAAATCACCAAGATTTGAATGTGTGTGTGTGTGTGTGTGTGTGTGTGTGTGTGTGTGTGTTCCAAGCCCTTAGCGTGTGATCACCCTAGCCTTGGGGTCCTACGAAATTTGATAGAGATGGAGAGAAGAGAGTGAAGCGTTGGTGCTGTTTAAAAGGTGAGAGAAGAGGGCATTCAGTTCACTCTTTGCTAAATCACCAAGATTTGAAAATGTGTGTGTGTGTGTGTGTGTGTGTTCCAAGCCCTTAGCGTGTGATCACCCTAGCCTTGGGGTCCTACGAAATTTGATAGAGATGGAGAGAAGAGAATGAAGCGTTGGTGTTGTTTAAGAGGTGAGAGAAGAGGGCATTCAGTTCACTCTTTGCTAAATCACCTAGATTTGAAAGTGTAAGTGTGTGTGAGTGCGTGTGTGTGTGTGTGGGGGGGGGGGGGGGTGTGTTTTACACTTATATAGTGTAACCCTATATTGTGAAAATAATTTTCCCGCAACAAAAACATTTTTTGTCAACTTCAATAATCAAAACTAATAAACTAAATTTTAATAAACTTAATTCTTAAGAAGCTTCTTTATTTAAGTAACTTAGGAAATTCACAAGATCCAATCATTTACTTTTTAAAACAAAAGGATTTAATGAACTGCAAACTATCATACACAAAATAATTTACATGCAAACACTGACAAGAAAGTAATCACAGAGAAAAATAATAATTAAGGAATAAATATTTCACAAAAAAGAACTTAACACTATGATTTTTAACTAAATAACAATCCTCAAAAAGAACTAATTACACACACAAAGTTGAAATTTTTTAGGGTGTTACGATATTCTAGCAACATATTTCCCAAATTAAAAATTCTCAATTGCGCAAGCCCAGTGAGGAATCCAACATCATAATAAGAGAGATTAGTGATGAGATGGAGAAAAGAAGTCCCTAGATGCATTAGGGATGAAGTTAGAATTAATAATCTTTGATTAAATTTATGATAAATTAATGATTTTAATTAATTGTATAATTAACTTAATAATTCTACTAATAACAATTATTAGTTAATAATTTAACAGGTAAATCAAAATCACCAATTTGTAAAATTAAGAATGCATTACAATTAGAAATCAGGCAAATCGAAATTGTGAATTTGAAAAACTAATACTAAAATTATAATTTAGTCTTTGAATATCTTTAAAGGAGTTTATTATTATAGTGTTTTATAGACTGTTTAATTCAATACACTATTAGGTTAAAGAATTTTATACCATTAACTAATAAAATAAGGTATATGTGGACTGTATAAGATAATCTTACACTATCATAAATCACAAACTATCACGTATAAAAAATTTATCAACTTTTACATAATTATCTTTAAAATTACTTAAATTACTTTATGCTGTCTGGGTCACCAATTTGCCATAAACATTGCCAGGTAAGGAAGAAACAAACAAATGAATCTCCAAAATTTCCCAACAAACTCGAGAAAATCAGAAACTAAATGGCTCTAACAAATCATAAAATTGAGTAAAGCAATAAGAAAACACATCTACGTATTAACAAATTTTGAAATGATGAGATGAAGTACCGCCAACTTGTCAACATGTTTCCCGGTAAAGTTTATGACACCCCCCACCCAATGCCACTTCCACTAGAACGGTGACCTATCAGAAGTAAATTTGAATACAACCAACCCCACGCCTTGTATATTTAACAGAAAGGAAACAAGGGAATCAAATATGTGCCTAAACCTGTACAGGCTAACCACTAAAAGTTTATACCAGACACAGTAATCGAATAAGCTCCCCTGTCATGAGTAAAAGAAAAGACATGAGGGAACAGATCATGCTGAACATGTCATAATACACGGAGAGCCTGATTGCAAATATATCACAATACTACCACATTGTTATGGCACTATGATAAATATACAAAAGGGGCAGAAACCTCTGCCATAGAAGCAACTTGCACTTTCACTTCAGATTGCTCCAGATATACTCAAGTACAGATGCAAAGTTGTACAGTAATTAGGAGGATTTCTCTCCAATCATCTATCAACTTGGCACAGTCTCTGAGTTCACATGACCACTACTGCTCCCAGTATAACTGTTAAATCCAACCACAGGCACAGAGCGCTGAGCAAAATCTAGTAGTAATTTCCTCTGGTGGTCATTGGTGTGAGGAAGACTTGCTCGTAAGAGTTCAACAGGCATTTCCCTACTGATTGCTTTAGATGCATCTGATCCAATTACAGACACATTTGGCATCCCTTGTACAAGCAGTGATTGCATGATACTCTGGTATTTATTCATGCAATACATTGTGAGAAGGCCAAAAAATTCATCAAATGAGGCCTGCCAAAACAAACGATTACCTACATAGCTCCCAGCACCATGGGTATCAGTAAGAAGTTCAGTGGCCCTCTCAAGGACAGATACTAAAATACGGGATGCACCATCCCCAGCGGTGCTTCCAAGGGGCCGTAGAGGAGGCTGCTCAGAGGAACAAACCACTGCTGCAAGACAAGCACCTAGGGCACCAAGATCCATTCCTTGGACACACTGACAAACAACCTTAGCAAGGTCGCTTGTAGTCTCTGCAGCTGCCAGATCAGAGGGCAGACCACCAAATAAGAGTCTCAAATGACGGAAAATGGCCATGCAGACTATCCGCATAAGCTCACTACCAGGAACAAGTAACTGAAGATACTTTGCTAGGAGTTTACGCCCTTTGGCTATAGATACTAATCGTAAGAAAACAACATCATCCATATCCCCAAGCCCAACTTTGTGTCCATTCTTTCCCAGTGGGTCAACAAGTTGGAGTGATGTTGCTAATCCTTCCAAAAGGACCTTCCGTCTTCGTCTTAATTGAGTTCCACCATCTTGTAGTTGATTACACTGTAGAAAACGATCAATATCCTCTACATCAAGAACAAGACAGAGACCATCCTCAATTGTGACTCGGGCTGCAAACAGAGGCTCCTGCTCAAGGGCCTTCTCAGAAATATTTTTCTCAGAGATACTGTTTGACGGATCAACTTCAAAAAGAGCACGAGGCCGGCGAATAGCCAGGAATGAAACCCTCCCTAAAGCATCCACCTGAAGAAAACCATGCGAGTCTGTATTGGAACGGGCTCGTGGAGGAAGTTCCTTTATTTGTGTTGGGCAAAACGAATTTTTCAACTTAGACCCGGTTTTTTTAGAAAGACAAGCTTGGTGATAATAGTCATCAACATAGGGATCATTACAATGAGTTACAGCTAGCTGCATTCTAAGAATACTCTCAATTTCATCACTAGTCATATACTTGGACCTAAAGTGTAATGAACCACTTTCATTCATCTGGCTACCTGCATCAGAACCCTGTTGAAAGAAACGATGACTCTGTCTACCCTTATGAGTTGATTTTGGTCTGGGTTCTCTAACATCAGCAAGGCCAAGCATATGTTCATATTTGCTAACCATGGATGATCCAGAAGAAAGTTGAGGGTTAAATAAATGGGAATGGAAACCTGACATGTAGCCTCCTGATTGCTGAACGGGATGATGCAGTCTATGCTGCAGTTGCTGCAATTGGGTCAAGAAATGAGGTGATAATGATCCACTATGATGGTGTAATTGTTGCTGCAACATATTACAAAGGAGGTTTGGATGATCTTCAGAATACAATCCTGATTGGTTGACCCAGGGATTCTGCATTCGATAATTTAGACTGGAGCCAGCAGTAAATTGGCTCACATTTCCACTAAAATGTGACTCATGTTTTAATCCACTCAACTGTAGAGCAGAATTGAACAAATGAGAACGATTTTGTGACAGCAAAGCCACATGATCTCCACCAGCATGAAAAGGAATCTTCAAATGACCTGTACTGTGATTTGGAGAAGACTGTTGGGACCTACCACCAGGGGGAGGATAGGAAGTAAATGAAGATTTTGGTACCAAAATAGGTTCACTAGAAAACCGAGTAAGCTCCTGTTGCTTGTCAGGATATGATGATGTTCTATACAAGGGCTTTGATTCTTGTAAGTGGGCAATGGAGGAATGTGGCTGTGATGACCATCTCTTTCCATCCTCAGTAGTTTCACTATCATTATAATGCTGATCAAACCAGTTTGAAACAGGTTCACTAGAGCAATGTTGAAGTTGGTGTTGCAGCTGCCGTTGCTGCTCAGGATATGAAGATGTTCTGTACAAGGGCCTTGAGTCATGTAGCTGAGTTAGAGAAGAATGGGGATGTGATGACCATCTTTTTCCATCCCGAAAGCCTTGCCCTTCACTGTCGTAAGCATGCTGATCAAACCAGTAGGGAATGTCATCCCTTTGTGACCATTCAGAAGCAGAGGAATCTGTAAAATATAGGATTAGAAATAATTCATGGAGAGAAAAGGGGAATAGTACAGCCATAGAGCCAAAATACATATTTCACTCAGAACGCTAGATATGCATCATTTCATACAAGTCAAAACAGCATGATGATATCAAATAAATTTCCATGAACCTGACTCGTTGCTTTGTGTTTCCTACAGCATTCTTAAAAAGCAAATCAATTTTACAGACACGAGAGACCTTGTGAATGATGGATAACCAAACCAGAGGCAAAATTCCTCGGATACATATTGCACCACTTTGTAACCTTACCCTATCATTAGTGTGGTTACTACATGAGCTAAGAAAACGCCAACTGAATCTCAACCCAGTCAAGACCCAAAATTTCACCGGCCCCTTCTTTAGCAGTGAAACTTTCTCCACTTAAAAATCATTAAGTTAATAATAAGCTTGCAACAGACACCAACACATTTGCACAGTAATAATTAATAAATCAATGCATATATACAACTTAATAATTCTTGAAAGTATACAGCACAAGATCCAAGAAAAAAAATACTCTTGATAAGTGACAGCAGAAAGAAAAAAACTACCACAAAATATTTATGATTATCTAGAACATCATGTTCTCAAGCATCTTGTAATTGGCATCATCACTATAACCCAAAATTCTTTTGAATTACCAGTAAATTGAAAAGACTTGTAATAATTTTCATATTTGTATACCATGGTGTCCCATAAAGATAAGACAGAAAATTTCCAAGGCAAAAAATAAAAAAATTAAGACTATTTTACATATGTTTTTACTTTTACATTTCCAGTGATGAAACCCATCTTAAAGTTATTTCAGTACTTCTGACTAACCTCTTTATGAGTTGCTGTCAACTTCTTCCGCTTTGTTGTGTAAAGCAGTATTGACATCAAGAAGTAGGACTAAGACAAACTTTCAAGAAAATTATTAGAAAGGTTTTCACAAACAAGTGTTCTAAGCGCATTGATTAAGGCACTTGTAAGGTGCATTTAATACACTATTTAATGCTTCTAATTATTTAAAAAATGTATTAATGGGATTTTGTATTTATGAATAAATACTTTTCTAATAAGAACTTTTACTTGTTAAGAACCCTAGTTATCACCTTCCTATCAGAAAATAATGGTATAAAGTAACAAACAATTTCTTACTATGACGCCACAATATTAGAATTTACTATCACAATTTAAAGCCCCAAATAGATAATAACATCATATTTTCCCACAATGAAATCCAATCCTAAGAACCTCATGTTAAAAATATGCAATAACAAAGTGACAAATACATATAAGTAACATCAATTAGCTGAATTCATTGCAATGGCTTACTCACTTTCTCTTGATCCACGTTCACCAATAACTCCTGGGCTTCTTGGTCCACTAACAGCCTTGTTCAACTGAAATAAATAAATAAAAAGCTCAATTTTCAATACAATAAACCAGAATCGTAAAATCAATGACTGATTGAATTCATGCAAGAGTGCACTGGAAAAAGATTAAAAAACTAAGATTATGAATTATAGACAAAATTTGTTAGTTGTCAAAACATTAATATAAATCAGAAATGCCAAATAAAGTGTGCTAATCAGATTAACCTTTCCTTTCAACTCATTCATCTACATTTCCTTCATGTTTCTTTTATTTCATAAATGAGATGAAAGTATGATTGTCAACATTGCTGAACTTATGAACCAAAGGATAAAATACTAGAAAGGCTAAAAAGGGGGTCGGGGAGAGAGAGAAACATGCAAAGTCACACACTGCAGAACAATTGGAAACGCTAATATTATATTCATAAGCTGTTATTTCATGTATGTTAGAGTAGTACAGTGTATATAATATAATAGTCCCACATTTTGTATATGATAATGTAGAATATTCTAGAGTGTTAAAAGTAGTGGTGAAATATTTTAGAGTATTAGAATTAGTTGTGGAATATTCTAGAGTATTAGAATTAGTTGTATATAATGAACCCTTTGGGTTTCAATCTGAATGAATGAATAAGAAGATTCATATTACAATATGGTATCAAGAGCAGGTTTTCCTGTTATCATTCTGCAACTCTGAAACCCATTTAAAAAAAAAAAAAATAACCTTAAGTCATCTTTGTACGCAATTTCCCATAAACACTATCTAGTCACCTCCATTCGCGAAAACAAGGTCACCATTGACTCTAAACACCATTTTTCGACCTACCGGTGTCCGTTTGCGGCGCAAGTTTTTCCGTTCACCTCATCGGCCTTCCCTCTTCTGGTTTGAGGCAACTTATGGACTCTTCTAATAATACGAGTGAAGAGCTTCGTGTCACTCCTAATTCTGATGGTGTTTTCATCTCTAAGGCTGAGTATGAGAAATTTCAGAAGGTGATGCCTCAATTTGCTGAAGCAACTAGTCATGTTGCTCAACAAGGTACAACATTCCATGTTAATCGTATTAATCGTTGGATTCTCGATTCAGGGGCCTCTAATCAAATGACAGGTAATGCAATCTTGTTTTGTTCTTATAACCCTTACTATTAACTGTCATGAATAAGAACAGTCGATGGCAGCTTCTCTACTATTGCTGGAAAGGGATCCATTAAACTTTCTAAATACATTACTTTGAACTCAGTCCTTCATGTTCCCTCTCTTACTTGTAACCTCATTTCTATCAGCAAACTAACATCTGAGTTAAATTGTGCTGCGAAGTTCTCTGTCTATGCTTGTGTTTTTCAGGAACAGGACTCGAGACTGAAAATTGGCAGTGCTAGAGAGGAAGAAGGGCTTTACTATTTTGAAAAGGATCCTAATGAAACAAAAAAAATTGCGCACCACTCATTATCTTTGTCTGATGATTGCAACGATGTTTTGTTGTGGCATCGTTGTTTAAGACACCCAAATTTTTTTTTTATCTTCAGAAGTTGTTCCCAAACTTATTTATCAAAAAAAATCCAGTTCTTTTTCTTGTGATATTTGTCAGTTTGCAAAGCATCCTCGTGTTTCTTATCCTCCTAGAGTTCATCATGACTCTTCTCCATTTACCTTGATTCGTAGTGATATATGGGGCCCAACCCGTGAGAAAAATATCTTCGTTGCTCGTTGGTTTATTACTTTTATTGATGATCATTCTAGGGTATGTTGGGTATATCTTTTAAAGGATAAGTTTGATGTTGCATCCACCTTTAAAAACTTCCATGCTATGATTCAAACTCAGTTCCAGACCTCTATCAAAATTCTTCGAACTGACAATGGTACTGAATATTTTAATTCTGCTCTTGGAGACTATCTCACCCAACATGGTATTCTCCATCAAAGTTCTTGTCCTAACACCTCTCAACAAAATGGGGTGGTTGAAAGAAAAAATAGACATCTTCTTGAAGTTGCTCGAGCTCTTTTGTTTACCATGCATGTCCCTAAATATCTATGGGGGGAAGCTGTCTTGCATGCATCATATCTTATCAATTGGATGCCTTCTCGTGTCCTAAATTTTCATTCCCCTTTATCTTGTCTTACCGAAACTTTTCCTCTTTTTTGGCTCATTCTTCCCTTCCTCTCAAGTTGTTTGGCTGTGTGGCTTTTGTACATGTTCCTCCCCATCAAAGGTCCAAGCTCGATGTGTCTTCATAGGATATCCTTCAAACCAAAAGGGTTACAAATGTTATTCACCTTCTCTCCGTAAGTTCTTTATTTCGATGGATGTCACATTTTATGAGACAAAACCCTTTTTTCCTTCGACTTCTCTTCAAGGGGAGTCTATTGGGGTAGATGAAGATAAGTCTTGGAAACCAAATGAGTCTGTTGTTCTACCTTTGCCTTTGGAAACAGGAGGAGTTATTGTGCAAGAGATAGGGCGAGCTACTGTGCCAGAGACTCGAGATCCTCCTGGTAAATAGGAAAAATTTACAACAGGCAAAATACTATTCAGGAGCTTCTAGACTGCCAAGATTCTGACTCGAGTCCTAGTTCTAGCAACCCAATACCTAAATGCACTGATGCAACCAACCTAAATTTGCCTATTGCTCTTCGAAAAGGTACCAGATCCTGTACTGCTCAACCTATTTCTCATCATATCTCATATGAAAAGTTATCCCCAGGTTTTCGTGCTTTCAACACTATTTTAGACAATACAAAAATACCAAAAAACATCCAAGAAGCACTTGATGATCCAAAATGGAGGAATGCAGTCTTTGAAGAAATGGATGCACTAAAAAAGAATGGGACTTGGGAGAAAACAGTAGGTTGCAAGTGGGTGTTCACAATAAAATTTAATGCAGATAATAGCATCAACAGGTATAAGGCGAGATTGGTTGCTAAGGGATTCACTCAGACTCATGGGATAGACTATTAAGAGACATTTGCCCCAGTTGCCAAACTTAACACTATTTGAGTTCTACTATCACTTCTTGTCAACCTTGATTGGCCCTTGCAACAATTAGATGTAAAGAATGTCTTCTTGAATGGAGATTTACATTAAGAAGTTTATATGGATCCACCACCTGGTTTTGAAAAAGTTGACGGTTCAGTATGCAAGTTGAATAAGTCTCTCTATGAGCTTAAACAATCTCCTAGAGAGTGGTTTGAGAAGTTTACCCAAGCTGTGAAGGGAAGAGGATTCCTCCAAGCTCAGACTGGTCACACGCTATTTTATAAACACTCTGATGATGGCAAAATTGTTATTCTCATTGTTTATGTTGATGACATAATTGTCACAGGAAATGATTGTGAGGAGATAAGCTCTTTGAAGCAGTGTTTAGCTGACCAGTTTGAACTAAAAGATCTTGGAGTTTTCAAATATTTCCTTGGCATGGAGATTGCTCGTAGTAAGGCAGGAATTTCTTTAACTCAGAAGAAATATATTATAGACCTGTTGCAAGAAACAGGAATGCTTGGGTGCAAGCCAGCAAAGACTCGAGTTGATCCTAATATTAAATTGGGAATCGAAGATGGAAAAGAAGTTAACAAAGAGCAATACCAGAGGTTGGTAGGGAAGTTGATCTACTTATCTCACACTCGGCCTGATATTGCATTTACGATTAGCATGGTTAGTTAATTCATGCATTCTGGTAAGGAAAAACACCTTAGAACAGTTTATAGAATCCTCAAATACTTCAAAAACACGCCAGGTCGAGGAATGTTCTTTCAAAGGGGACACAAGAGGATGATTGAAAACTATACAGATGCAGATTGGGCTGGCTCGGCAATGGACCGAAGATCCACTTCAGGATATTGTACCTATGTCTGGGAAAATCTTGTGGCCTGGAGAAGTAAAGAAACAAACAGTTGTTGCCAGAAGCAGTGCATAAGCAGAATTTCGGGCTCTAGCCAGCCCATGGTATTTGTGAAGGAATCTGGTTAAAAAGACTTCTTGAGGAATTGAAGATCTCTTATTCCCTACCTGTCATATTGTATTGTGATAATAAGGCTACTGTCATTATTGCTCAAAATCCAGTTCACCATGATAGAACTAAACATGTGGAGTTTGATCGTCATTTTATCAAAGAAAAATTAGAGGATGGTAGTGTATGTTTGTCATATATACCTACCAAAGAGCATACAGCGGATATTCTTACCAAAGGATTACACAAGCCCACCTTTGAGGATTTGATTAGCAAGTTGGGAATGATTAATATATATCTCCCAACTTGAGGGGGAGTGTAGAATATTCTAGAGTATTAAATATAGTTGTGGAATATTCTAGAGTATTAGAATAAGTTGTATATAATGAACCCTTTGGGTTTCAATCTGAATGAATGAATAAGAAGATTCATATTACAATAGATATATTAGTTAATGTATTTGTTAATATAAATATATTCCTTGTGTGCTCACATTATACACACAATTATTCAATCCAAGTTGGTATCAAAGCTCTTTGTTCTAGGAACTTTTGCTTCCACTAAAACCCTAAGCCCACTGCTTAGGCTCCTTGTCGTGTGTCTCTCTGACTTGTTTTTGCCACCATCACCGGATACACTGTTCACATTGCCTGAGTCACTGTTCACTCTGACGGAAACACTGTTTAGTCAAGTGAGACATTGTTCACATCGAAAACACTGTTCACGCTGCCAAAAAAATCACTGTTCACGCTGCTGGAAACACTGTTGTGTCTGGTTCTTTGGACAAGGGCATGGGCCACATCTCATAGTTCAATCTATTGATGTTCCTAAGGAATAAAAATCTGATTGGGAAAAGGTTGACAACCAGCTTTTAAGGATTCTTTGGCAGTTTATTGATCCAATCATTCTAGACATTTTCAATTCTTTTCAGACATGCTGTGAAGTGTGGGAGGAGGCTAAACACCTCTACACCAATGACATTCAACAACTCTATTCTATCATTTCTCAATTCATGGATATGCACAAATCATCTAACACTCAAATGGAGACATATGTTGGCAAAAGTCGATCTTTGATGCAGGCATACTTGGATATATTGTCTTACCCTACTGATGCTTCTGCAAATAGGAAATAGGTGGAGCGCCTCTTTATGGTTGCTACCCTTTTGGGTCTCCCCGAGGAGTATGATAATGTCCGTGTCGCTATCTTGACCAGTGGGGATCTTAGTTTATCACTGACTTATCAACGCCTTTTGAATCTCAATAAGAAACCAGTGCCTACTCCTGCTTCATCTTTTGTTGTTGATTCCACTGCTCTTGTTTACCGTAATGTCTCTCACGGGAATAGTGGACGTGGTAGCGGCTGTGGCCGAGTCCAGGGTGGACGTGGTCAGAGACCTCGTTGTAATCATTGTCAACAACTTGGTCATTATGAGGAGCGTTGTTACATGAAGTATCCTCACCTGCGACCCTCTCATGTTGCAAATGTAGCTCAGTCAGATACTGCTTCATCTGGTTCAGTCTCTCTCCGGCAGACTATGCCGCACTCGAGACTCTTCTCAGAAAAACTTCTCCTCAGCCTCTGGCTCAGCCTTAGCCTTCTGCTCCGGATACTGTTAATCATGTTGCTTGTGTTTCTCGTTCTACATCACTTGCTCCTTCGATAATTGACTCAAGTGTTACCTATCACCTCTGTGGTAATAAGAAACTCTTTACATCTCTTACTTATTCTGATCATTTTCCTTTACCCTTGTTGATGGCATTAAAGCCCCTGTTCGTGGGATTGGACAAGCTCGTCCGACCTCTTCTTTGACCTTGACATTTGTTTATTTCATTCCTGACATCCCTTATAACTTAATTTTTGTTATAAATTGGTCCACTCCCTTACTTGCATTATTACCTTTTCTAACCATTTTGTTCCTGTGCAGGATCCAGGTACGGGGAAGACGATTGGAGTGGGCCCTGAGTAACGGGGTCTTTACTATCTGGTTGTGCCTCGTCCATCAGTGGCATGCTCTCTTAAAGAATCTCCACAACTTATCCATAGTCGTCTCGATCATCCAAGTCTTTCCAAATTGAAGACGATGGTTCCTCTTGTATCCGGTCGTCGATCTTTAAATTGTCTGTCACGTCAGCAAGGGAAGCACACACGTTCCTCTTTTGCCAGTCGAGTCAATAAACGAGCTAATGCTCCCTTTTCTCTTATTCATTCAGATATTTTGGGTCCAAGTCGTACATTGTCTATTTTAGGTTTTCGGTATTTTGTTACTTTTATTGATGATTATTCCTGGCGTACCTGGAATTACTTAATGAAAAATCGTTCTGAATTGTTCTCCATTTATAAAAAGTTTTCTACTGAGGTTCATACCCAATTTGGTTCCTCTATCGTATTTTACGTAGTGATAATGCTAAGGAATATGTTTCTCTCGACTTTTCTAATTGAAACTGGCAGGACTCTTCTGATTTACATGCATGTTCCTCTTCATTTCTGGGCAGATCCAGTACTCGTCTCTTGTTTTCTCATCAACCGCATGCCTTCCTCTATGCTTAACAATGACATTCCCCATAACATGTTTCCATATGCTCCTCTTTATCCTCTATCCTCACATGTCTTTGGTTGTACTTGTTTTGTTGATGATCTCACTCCTGGTAAGGACAAGTTAACATCCAAAGTCTTTAGGTGTATTTTTCTTGGTTATTCTCGTCTTGGAAAGGGTTATCGCTGTTATTCTCCTGATCTTAAGCATTATATTGTTTCCGCTGATGTCACTTTTCTTGATCAACAACCCTTTCATTCTATCCAATCTCAATTGTCACAGGTTGATCAGGTTCTTCCTGTTCCTTTTCTTGACTTGTCTTTACTAGCTATAGGTGACTCTATCCTAGAGGGGCAACCTCTTGCCTCCATCCTTGAAGACCGCCCTTTTCTCACCGATCAGCGTCGTCAGACTGTGCCCCCTGCAGACTTGCCCCTAGATGATTCACCGCCTTCTCCTGTCGACTCTTCCCCTCCTGCTCTTTCCATTTCCCAAAGAAAAGGTATACATACTACTCGTAACCATTATCCTCTTTATACTTTTTTGAGCTATGATCGTCTTTCTATCATTTCACCTTTGTTTCTAGTATTTCTTCGGTTTCTGCTCCTAAGACCATAGGTGAAGTTTTTTCCCATCC
Source organism: Glycine tomentella (assembly GCA_007407185.1). NCBI lineage: Eukaryota > Viridiplantae > Streptophyta > Magnoliopsida > Fabales > Fabaceae > Glycine > Glycine tomentella. Next base: position 111,668 of record PYAF01001552.1, read on the forward strand.
AGGGTGGCGCCAAGCAATGCTTGATGAGTTGACCGCTCTTCATTCCAATGGCACTTGGGATCTTGTTTCTGCTCCTCCGGGGAAGTCTATAGTTGGTTGTCGGTGGATCTTTACTGTCAAAGTTGGACCTGATGTCCATGTTGACCGTCTCAAGGCACGCTTAGTCGCCAAGGGTTTTAATCAGATTTCTGGCCTTGACTATTGTGACACATTCTCTCCTGTCGCTAAGATGGTGTCTGTCCACATGTTTCTTGCCTTCGCTGCTATTCATCACGGGCCACTCTTTCAACTGGACATTAAAATTGTTTTTCTTCATGATGATTTACAGGAAGAGGTATACATGGAGCAACCGCCTGGCTTTGTTGCTTAAGAGGAGTTTGGGATGGTGTGAAGACTTCGCAAGTCCTTATATGGCCTCAAGCAGTCTCCTCAGGCATGGCTCAATCGTTTCAATTCTATCGTTCAGGCTTTTGGCTTAATCCGTAGTGAGGTTGATCATTCTGTGTTTTATAGGCACACATCTCCTGATAAGTGCATCTATATGTTAGTCTATATTGGTGACATCATTCTCACCGGAAGTGATCAAGCTGAGATTGACCAATTAAAACAATATTTGTTCAATCAATTTCAGACAAAGGATCCTGGTAGGTTTCGTTACTTCTTAGGAATTGAGGTGGCACAATCTAGATAGGGCATTTCCATTTACCAGAGGAAATATGCCTTAGATATCTTAGAGAGACTAGTATGTTGGGGTGCAAGCTAGTTGATTCACCCATGGATCCTAATATCAAATTATTGCCCGAACAGGGGGAGCCATTATCTCATCCTGGACCTTATCGGAGGTTGATTGGGAAGCTCAATTACCTTACTGTGACTAGGCCAGACATCTCTTTTGTTGTTAGTGTTGTTAGTTAGTTCCTTGCCTCCCCTCGTGATTCTCATTGGGATGCTATTGTTAGGCTTCTCAAGTACATCAAAAGAGCACCAAGGAAGGGCTTATTATATTTAGACCAGAGACATACAGAAATTGTGGTTATTCAGATGCCGATTGGGCAGGTTCACCCTCGGACAGGCGCTCTACTTCAGGTTATTGTATCTTGTTTGGAGGAAACCTGATTTCTTGGAAGAGTAAGAGACAAACTATTGTCGCACAATCTAGTGCAGAGGCTGAGTATCATGCAATGGAAGTTGCTACCTGCGAGCTAATCTGGTTAAAACAGTTGATTAGAGAGCTTCATCTTTGTGAACAAAAACAACCCATGATACTCATTTGTGACAATCAAGTTGCACTGCCTATATCATCTAATCATGTGTTTCACGAAAGAACCAAAACATATAGAGATCGATTGTCACTTCATTCGAGAAAAGATTCAAGCAAGAGAAATCAAAACAGCATTCGTCAACTCCAATGATCAACTCGCGGATATCTTCACTAAAGCTCTTTGAGGTCCCCGGGTTGAATATATTTGTAACAAGCTAAGTGCTCACAATATATATGCACCAGCTTGAGGAGGAGTGTTAGAGTAGTACAGTGTATATAATATAATAGTCTCACATCTTGTCCAGGATATATTAGTTTTTGTACTTGTTAATATAAATAGATTCCTTGTTTGCTCATATTAGACACAATTATTCAATCTCAAGTATTAACAGCAACAAGAAACCTCCTTGATAAAGTATAAAAATACCTTTCATCCTTTCACCAATAACGGTCTCAGGAACTTTAAGTTCCCGAAAAAGTAGCATCCCTATAGGAATCATATATCATAATTTTCTCCCAAATCCACTAAAGACACCAGTGAGGAAAGTAGATTGAATGAATTTTTTAGCTGTGAAATGGGGTAGACCAAGACATTGGAGGAAATTATTAAAAAGGATCTTATGCTGAATAATATCTTTGAAGATTTGGTTTCTAACCAAACCCACGAACATCTTGTGATCCATGTAGTCAACCTCACCTATTGAGATAAGGTTATTATTGATAACAAGTTTTATGATTGATCGACTCATCTACACATACCCAGTAGAGAAACATAGATAAGAAAGCAACCAGTATACACCCAAAAGGAAGAATATCGGGTGCGAGATATGCCACAGAATTTCACCTTCACATATCACATCCTTCTGAAATTAAGAAAACATACTAAGGGAAGGAAACTTCCATAGCATATCATTTCTAGAGAATTTGAAATAAATAGCATGATGTATATAAACACACTGGCCTGCCAATTGCTTATACCAAATTCATTTTGATCTGCCAAGAAACTATAAATAAGGATTAATTGTCATGCCAAAAGTCCCAAAGATACAAAACTAGATAGCCCCAAAGACACAAAACTAGAAGTTAATCTCATGCTTCACTCACTTGTCACCAGCTAGACCACTCATGATCTTTATCCCTTTCTCTGCTACATCAACAAAGTTGGACAGTTATAGCAGTTTTATTTTTTATGGTTTTGTTAAAATTTTGAAGTTTGGTTTAGGCCGGGAAAAAGGAGAAGAGGGAGACTAAAAAGGATATTGGAGGAAATCATCAAGGAAGATCTTAAACTTGATAATATTTCTGAAACTTGGTTTTTAACCGTACCGAATGGTGTTGTGTGATCCATGTAGCCGACGTCACCTACTGGAACAAGGCTTTGTTGTTGTTGTTAAAATTTTGGAATTTGCAATAGTTTATTTTCAAACACTCATAGTTTGTGAAATTTTCGGCATGATTATGGAAGAACTTGAGCCTAACAGCATCAAGGAACAAAAGAATGTACCAAGGAAGTACATCAATCATCACATGGTCAACAAGCATTTATGCCTAATACGTATTAGAAATTTCAAGTAACAAATTAATTTGGAAATTAATATTAAAATTAAAAATAAAAGAAGTAATAATTGAATGACCAAATTTTTAAGATAATTTTTATGCATAACACAAGTCAACATGATCAACATCAACAACACCTTTAACCCTAGTTAATTGGGATCGGTGGTACATGAATCCAATGATAGATATGAGGAAGTTGGAAAAAAAATTAATTGAATAAACAAATAGTTAAGATTATTTTTGTGCATAACCCAAGTAATAATGTCAGAATGTTAGAATTACTATAATTCAAATCAATATTAGTTTTTTTCTTAATTAATTATTCAATTGAAATATATAAATAATACTTAAAAAGATTGTATATAATATATAGTAAAAAAATATCTTGAAGCTAGCATTAAAATAATGTTATTAATGTAAAATTGCCATATTTAGGTAGTGTTTGTCCCAAGCTTTTTGTGGCTTTTTTTCTCCTTAAAAGGAGAAAGCTAGGCCAAACATAATTTTTATAAAACATCTTAGATTTTAAGTAGGCTTATTTTTTGTGAAAGAATCAACAAAAAAGGAGCTTTTTGAAAAGCTCCTCAGAGGAGCTTATAATAAGCTTTTTGGTAAGGCCTTTGATTCTGTTTAACTCCGTTTAATAGAATTAGCATATTAATTATGATTTTCAACACTCCTCCTCAAGCTTAAGCTTACTTACTAAGCTTTAGCTTGTTACAAGCAAATAATTTATTCCAAATATAGAGCTCCGCCAAAAACAATAGTAGTTTGAAACGCAACTCAGGGATGTTGGACAAGTAGGTAGGAGAAAGTTGCTAAAAAGAATATATTTGCCAGATAGTTGGAATAATCATCAATGCGAGAGAAAATACATGGCAAGCAAAGCATGGAAGCTTCAAACCAATAATAATATAGGAGACCCAAATTATTTAAATTTTTTTTTTTATCAGCACCCAAATTATTTAAATTTAAGGTGAGACCAATGCATCTTGGACAAAGTCATAAAGACTAGTACACATGGGGCATAGACAAGGCTAGTGCATCTTGGAAAAGAAAAGAGCCAGAGCATCTAGGACAAAGTGAGGCCAAGCCATTGTCAAGGAAAGACAGGAACCAAAAATGCAAACTAAACAACACGTAAAAGAGACCAAAAAATAAGGCTCGAGAAACAAAACAGTCTTTGAATGGTCCAAAACCAACTAAGCTTTGTGTGCTTCAGTCCGGTGAGCCTAAACAATGACAAAAAGGTCAACAGACACGTTGGCGAAGCACCAACAGGAGGAGCTGTTTGGCGTGGCAAAGAATCTACGCGTGAGAAAGAGTCTAACGTAGACGCTGGTATGATTGGGTAGATTGACAAGGGTGATCCAGATCCAGTAGATGATCACTAAAAAAGTCACCGAAGTTGTGTTAGCGATCGAAGATAACAGAAAAAGATGTCGAAAAATTTGCCAAAATGCGACAACAGGTCACCAGTAGAAGGGGAGAGGTCGTGGGTTCGAATCCCTCCACTAACAAAAACACTAACATTTAACAACTAACATTGACCGATTAAAAAAAAAAAAAAAAAGCTCACCAGTAGAAGGGTCAACCGAGGATAGGGCCTCGATGAGGCACAATTTTCGTGATACAATCTTAGATGTGGGATTTGCAAGGGTAAGGCTGCGTACAATATCCCTCCCCCTTACCTTTGCATAGCGAGGAGCCTCTGGGCAATGGGATACATAGGCTTTTTTTTCAATGATCACTCTTAAATAAGAAAACAGATATAGAACATGACAGAACTAGAAGGATCTACAAACCTCCTGAACAAAGGCCCCAAAACTCGCTTGATGGATGGATGTCTTTTCCCCTACCTTTCCCTCCCATCTTTGCTTCCAACCATTTCACTCTAATGCCATTTTTCCAACCCACCATTGTGCCCTTAAACTATGGAGCACTTTTTGTTGGTTTTGTATACAAGTTATTAAAGAAATTAAGGGTTTTAAAGCTTGAAGGCAATGTGTTGAGTGCACAATAAACTAAATCATAATAATAATAGTAATAAAAATATCAAAACTATTTAACGCATAATAATATAATAAATTAAACAATAATAGTGCTAAAAATATAATAAACTAAACAATAATAATAAAAAAATGTAACATACTGCTTAAAATACAATAAATTAAATAATAATAGTAATAAGAAAAATTCAAAATAGTGGCTACCCACTACAGCAGTTTTTGAGCCGGGCACTATGCTCCACTATCCAGGATTTAAAACAGTGATATTTACATAGTATACATTATATAAAATTGTATCCAAAGTCTCAGAATAGCAGCCCACTATGCATGCCAATATCCAGGATTGCTAACACTGGTTTATGTCCTTTTGGTTTTCAGTATTTAAAGGAGCTGCTCCTGTGATTGGGCAACGTTGCTGTCTTAACTATATTTTTCACTATAAAAAAGTAAAAAAGCATCTATCTATTTAACTATAGAGTTGCTCCAATAATTGGACAACTTTGCCATCAAACTTTATCTATCTCGCTATTTATATCAGAGCAACCACTCATTCATCTATCTAACAATCCCCAGCATCCAGAGAAAGCATTATATGTCAGTTTCAAAATCTTACCTTTAAAAAAGTGGTAGTGAGATCATCAATATCGGACAGAGATCTTACGTCCACTGCCTGCAATGTAGAAATCATAGTTAGTAGAAATAATAATAGCATAATAGTAATTAGGAAAATTGTACATTTGTTTTCAGTATATTCACTATGAAAATATAAAATCAGTGGTGTAGTTGAAGCTGAACCATATGGTGTTCAGCATATGCCTCTCTTTTCTACTCTCAACAATCTTCAATATTATGTCTTTAGAACAACATCAACAAACGAAACAGGCATTGTATCACCAAAATTTATTAGAAAAACATCATATATTAACATATAAAATTCTTTTTATTTCCTTTTTCCAGGACTCTCTACTTCTATTAAACATGACTGCAATTGAAACTCTACCATCTGCATAAAAAGATAAAGAATTTAAGAGTTAAGGGGGGAAAAGCTAGCAGCTAACCACCAAAAAATTATCTTTTTGGTTAACCACAGAATAAGCGTGAGTGAAATAAAATGAACCACTTGATGATGAAATGAGAAAAAAAGAAAAAGAAAAAAACACAAGCTGCAGTTAAACTAAATGCATAAGATAAAATGCTTCTACTTTAAAGCATGGTAGCCGCATAATTAAAATTTAGAAAAAATGACACAAGACTGAAAAATAACCTCTTCTTTATTGAGTAAGAAATCTTCCTCCTTGAACTCAACAGCAGGCATAGCCTCATAGTCATCTTCATCTTCTAACCCCCTCAACTCAACTTCCTCAGCAACATCTTTACCAAAGAATGCATATTGTGATGCATCAAATACACCTTCTGCATAACAAAAGAAAACCGAATCAGAGACATTTCAGCAGCTTCATACAACCATTTTATTAACATATAAAATACAGTTTGTACATTTACATGGAAATCATCATTTGTCAGCACCATGGCCCACCAAGAAAGACAAAGTAACCACCAAATAATAAAACAAAACTATTGATGATGATAGGTCACAAGATTTCATTACACATACAAAAATGGCCTAACAATTGTAATTGTAATATTGTGATATCTTGAAAAATAAGCAAACCCAACAAGTCATTTACCAGAGAATAGAACATTGATTGAGAAGGAATATTTGCAATCTTCTTAGCAGTTATATATCGAAGAAACACTAATATACACTACACCTAGCTACTAAAGCAACCAAGAACAGCATAAACCCAAATATAACATTAAAAATTCAAAAGAATTTCAATTCAGACTTTACAATAATCAGGGAAAACTTTTCAAAATTAACAAAACACTAAACCCTAGCTCGGACCTTACAAAACTCGTTCTGTTGCTGTGAACTAGAGGTATTAAAAACAACAGAACTTGAAACGCAGAGCAAGTAATTTAATTTCCCCGTTTTTTTTTTTCGTGATCAAACTCCTCAGCAAGACTAGATCTCCATGCACAAGCTGAATCAAAGAACGCGGAACAAGAAAGAAACGATTGTAGTAACCATACAAGACAAAGCGCCAAAAGAATCTCGTAAGAAAATAATAACAACGCAGGGAAAGTGGAATCAAAAACAAAATAAAAAAGTGAAAAGAAACGAACCTCTGGAAGCGTGTCCGAATTGTTTGTGATCTTCAGAGTTCGGAGCAGTGGCACCAAACTCATCCATGAAGAAAGAGAGAAACGCGAACGATGAAGAAGGGAACTTGAACGCGCTTTGCGGAGTAGTGTGTGCGGAATTGCACAGAGATTAGGTCATGGCGGAGATTGAAGATGGAATGGGTTTGGATTGAGAGAGAAGAGGAGAAGAACCCTACCTAGTTTTTTAATTTAACCGAGGGAACATCTTTGGTGTGTTTGTTCGGGTGTTTTTTCGGGAAGGAAATCAAACCAAAATAAACGATTTTTTATTAAATTTACATAAATAAAATAAAATAAATTACACGTGTCTCTCAAGTTTTCATTTATCATACTCAACAATACCCCTACATTTTGTGGTCCTACGAAGAAATTGCATAATTTTTTTTTGTATGACTTTGGGTATCCTTTCCCATTACTCGCACCCCTTATATTTTATGTGAATTGCACCTTATAGCCCTTTGATTTTTAGTTTTTGTTTTAGTCTCTACTATTAAGTAACAATGTTAATTAATTGTGTAATAGTTACATTAGCATGTTATTAATTTTTAGATCATCAAAGAGTCTAACAAAATAACCAAGTGTAATTGTTTTTAATCGTTTATCAACTTGTTTGAAGTCATTAACTATTTTAAATTGATGAGAAATTAAAAAATATAATTTATCTAAAAACTAGTTTTTTTACCCCTGCGCATACGCACGAATCGCTCCGCTTCGCTACATTTTTATAAATTTAATTTTTTTATATCTATCATAACTAAAATATTTGTATTTATGTTATTTAAACATCACGTTCATATGAATGTTTAGAATATAAGCTTTGAAAATAGAACTTGATAACCACAACTCAAATTGATTAAGAACTAATGAATAAGGAAAGTTAAAGATAAAAAGTTAAAGAGTAAAACAATAAAAAGAAAATAAATAGTTAAAGAAGAAAAAGGAAAAAAAAAACTAATTACTATTAATAATAGAACATTACAAATAGGATCAAAATAGCTAATGAAAACATGAAAAGAATTCAATGAAAATAGGACAATGAATGCATAAGATTGCCTCTGTAAAATATTGCAAATTGTAGCTTTGGTCAAATGGACCATTCAGTAACTCGAACATCTCCAGCAATTCCAAGTTTACTTACTGTATTTATATTGCATTCCACTTCATTCCATCCATGTCTTTCAATCAATCCACACACAAATGTAATAAAGAAATAAATACAATATTGAACAACAGTGCAGTTAACAAATTATCTTTCTCCAAGTGGGTAACTAAAAATTCAAATAAAAACAATTAAACAAAGGAATCAAGCAGTATGTCTTTACCTCCGCGAATGAATATTGTTACAGCCCTTGAGTTTACACAATGTTCAATGTACAGCATTCGGTCTTTTGTTGTACCGAAAGACTTTTCTTGAACCATACCAGCCTTAAAAAAATAAATCACAAATCAATGTTGTTTTGCTGGTTGTCAAATTCAAATGTACAAACAAAGCAAGCATGAGAATCGCCACCCCCCAGCAAAGGATACAGGAAAATGTTACCACTGCTACATGTTCTAAATTACTAACCCCCAAAATTGCATGCGAATTCAAAATTACAACAGACTGCAAAAAAAAAATTAATTTGCAGGTCCTATAATCCCACAAAAGGAAATCAAGAGCAAGATTATACCTTTCCCAACTTTTCAGGAGATAGCTCCTCAAACCTAGGAACAATTCTTCCACCTGTATTCTCAAATAGATCATTGCTTTGTTAATAGGCATAGAAGAATATCTACAAACCCACAATGTACAGGCTTACAAAGAATCCACAAACTTTCAAACACAATAAGACCTTTTTCACAAACTATAGTAATAAAATCAAGTAATAGTAAAGAAATTTAGAAATATGCACAACAAACATGACCATATAAAAAAGAATTATTGGTATAACTCGTGTTATACCAGGGATTCGTTACTATTAGATCCAGCTGGAGCCATAGCCGAGGCAATGAAAGACCCTATTTTTTCCACCATAATTCTAAAAAAAAGAAAAAGGATAGATGTAGAATTATCACGATTTTTTACATGTTCTATCTATTTTAAATTGTCACACATCATTTTTAAAGAAATTAAATTTAAAAAAATATTTTCCACAATAACAAATCACTACAAATTGTGACACCATTATCACAAATTGGGATTAAAAGGAACTTTTCAAAAAATTGAGAACTAATAAAAATAATTTATTTTTTGAAGAATTAAAAATAACAATTATACAAATTTAAAGGAATAAAAATATATTTAAGTCTATTTTTTAATACACCCAAATTAATGTGTACTGTAGAGGAATAAATGAATGGATAATAAAAGTTAAAGAGTACTATTATATAATTTTTTTATTTGTTTTATCGTAACATTCTCTACACGAGATAGCATGAAAAATGTCTTTTTAATAAATCATTACAAAATTGCTATTTCAAATAGAATGATAGCTATGATTCTATGCTTCACATATGTATTATAGTTTTATCTGGTGTTTGAAGGTTCTCAAACTCAATGGTGTATTGCTCAAATGATGGTCTCAGTCATTGGGCACCAACATATTTAGATTAAGTTAACATTATTTTGACCTACATATCACATTTAACTCACTTCTTTTTGGTAAGGCAGGTTGGTGTTATTTCTAATTTTCTATATCAAGAGGGTAGGTAAGCGTAAATTAGGAAAATGTTAGGAACATCAGTGTAATTGCTTTAAGAAATATCCCAACCAAAGCCTATAACTGCCACTACACAACATTATCCTAGCAGCACAGGGTCTTAAGTCTTAACGTGTGATTAGAGTTCTTCCAATTGATGGATGGAGTGGTAACATTAACTTTGGAAAGGAGGGGTCCACACAACAGCTATTAATGCTAGCAAAGGACTCAAATTCAATATAATTGATAGATTAACAACAGACCAAAGCCAACTATCACTCTATCATTTGATTTCTAATAAGCTCAAAAGGAAATGCACAATTTAACTTTAGATAGTTAGATATTAATAGATATGAATGTTTGGTTCACTCAAGTAGCAAAAAATACAGCAAAAATCCACAAAAATAACAAATTAAAATTAAATATTATTCATTTAAATTAAAATTTAATTCAAAGTTTTGCTTTTAAATATTTGTTGGTATACGAATTAATTTCAAAAGTCATTTAGTATCATCCTTGTTAGTTATTTATAACATATATTATTGTTTGAGGCAAAATCATTTCATGCAAATGCAATTTGCTGACCTCACTAATTAAACCGGTCCTTATTACCACATAGTATAGGAAAAGGGATATGTATATTTTTATATCTGAGTTGTAATTTTCACTTTTTTAATTTTTTAAAATTTATAATTTTGATTCTCTTAATTTTTAATTGTAATATTTATTCCTTTAATTTTATAAATTTTTGATTTTGATTATTCTGATAGATTATTAACTAATAATTATGATTATTAGAGATATTAAAGTAATTATAAATTAAATAAAATTATTAATTATAAAAAACTTTAATAAAAAATATTAATTCTAATGTGGTGTTATTATTAGTGAGATCGCCTACAACAATGGATATAAAAGAGGTGTTTGTGGAAAAAAAATGAGAAATACATTGTTGTATAAAATAAGGATTAATAATTTTTAATAATTAATACTTTTGATTAATTTATAATTAATTAAATAACTCAATTAAATATAAAAGAGGTGTTTGTGGAAAAAAATGAGAAATACATTGTTGTATAAAATAAGGATTAATAATTTTTAATAATTAATGCTTTTGATTAATTTATAATTAATTAAATAACTCAATTAATTATAATTATTTATTAATAATTTATCAAGAGGACCAAAGTCACTAATTTATAAAATTAAGGCCAAATGTTACAATTTGAATCAAAAGAAATCAAAATTATAAATTTAAAAAATTGGGACTTTTTTTTCCTAGAACAATCCTATTTGACTACATTTAGTAGTATCATATAAAATAATATTATATGCCAACTTGTTGTACATTTCATATGAAACTTTGTACTTTGAGGTGGGACTTCCCAGTTCAGTTGCATATATCAAGAGAGAGCTAGCTAAATTAATGATTGTTATCTATGGAATATCAATCAATTTATTAATGTGTTTAGACATAACTTTTATGTACCTGAGATAGACACAAATTTTTAGGCAGAGTTTGTGAGGCTCGGTTCACATGACTCAAGTGATACATTTTCTTATGAAAAAGAAGAAGAAGATGAAGTTCATCACTGTAGGCACGCCTTTTGACTATCACAATAAAGTATTTTCAAATTGACACCAACAACATAATCATTCCTCATTTCTTAACATTTCCAGTAACAACATGAGCACAAATATTATTATCAACTATCACTATCATAACCTAGGGTTAACCAAGTCATGACACTTACACTTTTTTTTTTGTAGATGCCTTCACTGGAGTTGCCTGTTTCTTTGTTGCCTTCTTCTCTGCTTCTGTCTCTTCACCGAACAAATCCACATCATCATCATCGTCATCCTCAGCAACATGAAGAACAGGTTGAATGCAATCATATATCAACCAACCATTTGATTTAAGACACACAATGTAAAAAGAAAACATGAAACCATTAAGAAAACACTATAATACCAATTCAATGTGAGGTCTTAATGCACCTGCACCTGCACTTGCTTTAAACCTAAGAATATATGTTTAGAATGTAAGTAAAGTTTTTGTCAATGTATTATCACAAAATTAAGATTCTAGATCATAATGTAACAACTAATCTCTACTAAAAACAACATTGATGTCCCGTTGTTGTCAGCAGGAAAATAAAATTAAGTAAAATAGTAAAAGTAAGTTCCAAAACCTCCCAGCATGCATTATTGATCGGTGGAAATCCAAGGCATGATAATACAAAATCAGGATATTTGATTAGTTTGTTGCTAGCAGAGTATGACAAGTGTCAGATAATGCTAGCCTACCTACCTAGCTCTTGCTTTTATCATTTCTGTTATTGAAAGAAGTACTTATTTTACACACTAATAGAAATTCAATTAGGCTAATCATTTAAATTTTATTTTATTAAAACCATTTTTTTCAATGTTAAAATAACTCTGTATAAGATGACATATAAACTTCAAAACAATGAAATATGTAATTTGGTGTGATGACAGTTAGCCAAGTGGATCTTTGCTAAATAAGAAAACAAAAATTCTAGTTTCTCGGATGTAAAACTATGAATATTAAGGTGCTAGCTAACTGTCAAGTTGAACAGAAAATTGACAAACTTGGATTGATGTAGAGGTAATGGACATGTTGCTTAAGCTCTTGGGATGTTAGAGAAGGGATTTTTTAATACCAGTTAAAATGAGTGACTGCTTATCAGTCATATATGTGGTAATGGACATGTTGCTTTAGCTCTCTGGTCCCAAAATCAAAGTGCAAAGATATGGTATCAAGTTGAACATATATGGTGTCAAATGGATCTTTGATAATGATAGATAAACAGAAAATTCACATAGTACACACACTGCACACATAAATATGATCAAATACCAGTTTCTCTGATCATTTGTTCGTTAATTTGACAGCTGAAATGATTCCAATTGTTACATCTGCACCAAAAGGAAATGTTATAAGCAATACTATCTCAATATCATTAAATCTTTTGATGTAAAAATTTGGACTCAGACAGCCTAATTTTCTTCAAACATATTGACCGCAACATAAAAACTTGACTATACATACCAACATAAAAATTTACAATGTAACAAATCGCTTTCATCCCTATCAACAACTATGAAATTTGTTGCTATACACTATGTTGGCTTCAAAATTCCAAAGAGACTATACAATAAACCCCAATCAGAAGAAAAAAATTGATGAAACCACAACATTCTAAATATCTAGATAACTCAGGGATTTTGAGCAGAATGAAAAAAAGACTTCTAATTTCAAGTAGTACTGGCCATGAGACATTACATTTTGCATAAATTTCTTGCAGACTGGGCGAATTTCCTTGCTAAATGTTGCTGAGAATATGATAACTTGCTTATCATGGGGAGTCATCTTGAAAATGTCTTGAGCATTTTTTCTCATATATGCAGACAACATATAAGAACAATAAAAATCATACTAAAAATCAAAAGTAAAATTCAAATCAGTAGTGACTATTCAGCAATGAAAGATACCCAGTGATTCCAGCATCTTGTCGTATTCATCCAATATGAAATGTCTAACATTCTTTAAAGAAAGGTCCTTATCCATAGTCCATGCCAGTATTCTTCCCGGTGTTCCGACAACAATATAAGGGCACTCATTTTTCAACAGATCCTTGTGAACTTTGATGTTGACTCCACCATAAAAGACAACAACCTTGAGATCGGGTAAGTAAGTGCTACTAAACCTCTCAAACTCACGCAACAACATGTTTGAGTATTCTTTTGCAAGCATCTCACCGTAGAGTAAAAAAAAGTAATGATGACACTTACGTTAGCCACAGAAAACAGAACTTCAATGATGGACTACCATCGTATCATCAATCATGTCACAAAGATGCAACTAACTTTTGTTTATGACAAAAATAATACAAAGAGAACTGCAAGGCATGAAAAGCAATCAAAACCCAAAAGGCCAAAACCAAAGAGGATATTGTTTGGCATCCAAATTTATAGAAGACATTTTCTATCTTCACTTCTTGTCCCAAAAACTACAAAATGTTTGTTTGAAAGATAAGCTAATATAGAGGTATATGGTTGTACGTAAAGGTAGTTATAGAAGTAAAATTTCCAAATAGCTGCAACCCACTCTCTTAATTTTCCATATACCCCACAATTACTTTCCATTTTAACTATATTTTTATCTAGAGTTTTTCACAAAAAATAATCATCCACTTTTCTGTTACATGAAAGAAAAAGAAATAAAAAGCTTTGGGACAACATCAAGTTTGGTTCTCAAAAACAATTCAGAAGTAATAGTAAACAACTTAAGAAACATTTCCAAACTGATTATTTTTCTATTGTAAGTTGTTTTACCTATAAAATTCAGCAAACAAATCTTTGTCGCTAATATAGGCAAGTAACTTGACAACCTGCAAATGGAACAGAAGAAACCTCAATCTCACTGGGTGGTCATGGCCTTTTAGTCTAGTAAATGAAATTAAAAAATAACATATTTTCAAATTAGCTCGAGTGATATATAACAATTGAAATCCATACCCAGTGTGCCCCAATTTACTTGGAACTTTCATTTTAGCAGAAACTTCAGTTATATATAAACTTGTGAAATCAAATTCGCTACAACTTTTACTTGAATCTACTCATCTCTATACTAATCCAGATGGAAGGGATAGGACTTTGGGTTCTTCTAGTGTCATTTTTAATTTTTTTAGTTTCTAGCTCAAAATCATGAAAGTTTCTTTTTTGAACAAATTCATTTGCATGACAAGATATCCCTTAAAAGTCAAGTATTTCAATTCAATTACAATATATATGTGGATTTAGAAAGGCTAACACATTCCTAAAATAATACATCATTCTTTCAATTTAGCACATGTATTATTTCATGGTATCAACATCTAAGATATACAAAGAGAATAGATAGCTTTTCTACACTAACTAATTTTTTAGTATAGGATTTCAATTTTTGTGTCTCAGTTTTGTTTTTCTTTATCAGTTCTAAGAGTTCTATCCTGCATCTTTTTGATTTGTCTTCTCTTTATATGTAATACAATTTTTTTCTAATAAACTAAAGAAAGGGAAAAAATACAACAGTATATAAGAGAGCAAACATGAAATGAACCTGAATGAGAGAATAATTAGCTAAAAAGGAAAAGAAAATAAAAAAAATATAATGCATCAGTCAGATTGCATAAAGTGTGCTCACATTCACTGGCCAAGAGAACTAGAAGTTATTCAAAGGTTGAAACCTTTCTGTGTCATATTATTTCACACCACAATCATTATTGGAGGCAATAATATGAGTTACACCACTGCAAAAGTTTCCATGTCAAGCAATGTTCATGTTCCAAACTGAGACAAATAAACTTGGTATGAAAAATACCTCAAGCTGTCATATATTTCAATTGCATTTGTTATAACATTATCATCATGTGTGGTCCGTGTACAAAAGCTTACACCTTTCTTATTCAAATTCTGCATCCAATATAGCATTATAAGCTGAATCCATTGGCCAAATATAATCACGATTAACTATAAAAACATAAATTCACAACATTATGTTCCAGAATTTTGTAAAGTCACCTGGTCGGCATTTGGAAAATAACTTGCCAATCCACTATCTGAAAGATGAGGATTAAGCTCTGTATCAAGTGATAATATTCTTATGAGCAACTGATGGCAAACTAACTTCATGTAGGTACCTTGCAAAATAATAAAAAAAGAAGATAGTGGATAAAGTATGGTCATTTGAGTTTCGAGGATAACATTTAAAAATAGGAAGGAAAAAAATATAAGTTGGTCATTTGTGTTATTTATTCTCATTCTTATCATATGCAACTTTAGAATACCAGGGTCTTATGCATTTTAGTTAATCCTCATCATAGAAAATTTAAAACCAACCGGGCTGAAGTTCATTCTATAATCAACCATTGTGTAGTCAGGAAAAATGGAAGCACGCCTAAAAAGGATAAGTACTTCCATTCACACTTTGCAAACCAACCATATCTCATGTGTCCATTTAAAAAGAAAAATATCCAAAAAAATGTTGTATCATTTAATAAGGTTTTAAAAAAAGGCCGAAACTTTTGGGAATATTTTAGATAATCTACCTATGCATACATCCTTAGCAAAAACTCATTTGGGCAACAGTCTCCAATAATGGAGAATACACGACATATATGTTTATATTCAACCATGAGGTTCCCAAAAAGGAAGACATTTTTATATGTTTCTATTTCTATAAAGAAAATGAAGAGAGACAAATGACAATCTGCACTTACCTCTCTGGTGCCTTGAAAGGATTGCCTTTATCATATGAGCGTTTCATGAATCCACTCCACCTGAAATGCACAGGGATGTGCCAATTGAACTACAAGCTTGTTGGTGGCAATTTCAATATCTAATAGAAGATAAACTTGAAGCCGTGAATGCAAATGACCTGTGGGAGAAGGAATAAGGAAAATGAATCCCAGGTTCAAATTTAAAAATACCTACACGAAATGTCAAAGATGAACCACGATGAGAAAGCTATGGCTTTTTGGCCTCCATTAGCTTCAATGTAAAAAAGAAAAAGAGAGGAGAAGATGGAGAAAGAGAAAGATCAAGGAAAAATCAAAACATAGCAGAAGATGGAGAAGGAAGCAAGCGTGGGGTTGGGTGTTTTCATGAGAGAGAGAGACTGAGTTGTGAGTGAGCCTATTTTTCACTGTTTGGAAAGCGTATGGTGAGAATGATGATAGCCTTAGAGAGTTGTTGAGAGAGTTGTTGAAAGCTGTAGAGAACAAAAGTGTGGACCTCACTTCATAAGCTCAGAAGGTCACGTGTGTGAGCTGAGGAAGGGGAGGAGATAGATATGCAGAGGTTAGGAAGAAAAAGGAGAAGATGATAAAGAGAAGAAAAAGCTTGAAAATGTTATGAAGTTGACACGTAGGCCAAATAAACGTTTTTTTTATTACTATACATAGATTAACACGAGGATGTTTTGTTAAACCCCTTGATGATGTGATAAGTTCGGTGCTGCTAGTATAGCTATTACATCATCAATTAAACATTGTTATTTAATAATAA
Source organism: Glycine tomentella (assembly GCA_007407185.1). Lineage (NCBI taxonomy): Eukaryota > Viridiplantae > Streptophyta > Magnoliopsida > Fabales > Fabaceae > Glycine > Glycine tomentella. Next base: position 128,470 of record PYAF01001552.1, read on the forward strand.
TAACTAAAACAAAACAAAAAAGAGCAAATTATATTAGCACTTGATGAATTTTACAAATTTCACACAATACTCCTCCTTGTTTGATTTAACATTTAATATTTACAACAATTCCATCAAAGAGGGTATCAATGTAATATATAACAAGATGTTAGTTCAATGTTTTTAAATATTAAGAGCATTAGTAAAATAAATAAGTGGTGCTAATGTAATATTTTCAGACATTAAGCAAGTTAGTGTGGGGATAAAAAAATAGTGGTATTGTGTGTGATTCGAGAAAAAACTCAAGGGTGCAAATGTAATTTGCTAAAAATAACTGAGAAATATTCGATGCAATTTGTAACATCCCAAACAAATTACAAACGATTGACCTAGAGTGACAGGGTCTCAGTGAGTGTTAAACATACAACATTTCACTTATATGCTTCAGGAATATATCATAATTGTCAAACATTAATGGAACATTTACATGAACATAAATATAACTTGAACATTTTTCTTGTCATGCTGAACATTAATCATTTGTCTTTTGTCATCTTGCAATAAAGTATTGAACTCAAACTTTCAAGGAACGTCCCCCTTGCCCTTATGACATGACGTCGTACTTATATCCCCCTCCAACCTAAGGGACTGTTTACCCCCAAAGAGGACACCTTAAGTCTTTTTCATGCTTTAATTATTACTTAAAAGCTTTTGTCTTCCTAGAGTCCAAAGGGTTACTTCCCCCTTTCCCCAATGAATACCTTTAAACATTGATGTGTTTATGCTTTTAAATAATCTTAATCAATCAATGAAAACATATAACATAAGTTAAATGAATAGGAAATGAGTTACACATGTTATGATGTTCCAGGAGTATCTCGCTTAGCGAACAAGACCATGTCGCTTTATGCCCCCTAAAAGGTACTTAGCAACTAAGTATAGCGGTCTTTGACTTATTTTGTGACCTTTTTTCGCTTAACAAGGAGAGTTCTCGCTTAGCTAATCAAATTCTCATATTACATACTTGTCAAACAAGATATATTCTTTGACTACTCGTCTAGTGAGATCTGCAACCCAACAATCGAGCTCTTTTGGTTCAACTTTATCTGAGTTTTGTCAGAAAAGCTTCCCCCCTTTTCACCTTTGATTTGTCGAAATACATATAATTTCTTACTTTTCGTGGAGGATTAGATCCAGTAACTAGAAATCTATGGTAGACCAATATTATACACCATCATTTAGCTATTGCAATTCTTTTCTTGATAACAGGTCATATGTATAGGACCAACTGGGGTAGTAGCGTAATTTTGCAGATCATGGTTTTTGCTCGATCTGTTTGCAATAGCCATTCTTGTCCACCCAACCACTCTAAAGCACCAAAAATGATTAAAAAAGACAAAACAACATGCTTCTAATCATCAAACCAACATCTTACAACTCACAATTCATGCAAATCTATGGAAAATCCCAAATTTTGCATTATTAGGGTTCAAGACCCAAACTTCCTAAATTCACCATCAATCTTCAACAATCGCAAGATGAACAAGAAGGAAGAGGTTAGGAAACATTCACCAAGGGTTCCTAGAGCAACAAGGATTAGTAGGGGAGTATGGGTTTTGTTCTCCTTCTTCCTCTAGCCTTCCTTCCCTCTTCCTCTTCTTTCTCTTTTCTTTTCTCCCTTTTCCTCTCTTCTAAATTCTAATGTGTGTGTATGAGTGTCTTGTGTGGAGGGGAAGGCTTTTGGACTCCCAAGGGTGGTTTGGGCTTCCATGGGCCTTAGGGGCGGCCCATATCTTACTAACCAACAACAAAACTAATAATTACCAATAAAAATGCATATCACCCACACTAAGCAACTTAAATAAATTATTGAGAAAGGAAAAATATTTATTTATATTCTATTACCATTATTAATGTAAATAATAATTATTTGTGGGGTGTTACAATGATCTATATTACCAAACCTCTTTTCAAAGGAAATCTTAACTATAATGACCCGCCTCGTCGCTATGGTATTATTACTAACTCTAATCGTGCAATTTCAAATTTTAATGAAAACTCCATTATTTTGATTATGAAAATGGTAGTAAATTTTTCGCGATAATACACTTACTACCCAACAAGCAAAGACGAATAAAGACATAATTAATTACATATGTATGTATATTTAAAACCTTAGCCATTAATCACTTTGTCAGGACAAAATTTAGTTGTATTTACAAGTATTTACGCCTAGAGTATACAAGTCCGACAACAGAAATCAAAAGAGCAACTAAGCAAGAGTTGACTATCAAAAACAAACTCTTTTCCAAAAAGAAATCCATCGTCATCACGACAGCTCGACGGCTCTAACCAAAAAGAAATCTCCCTCTAGAGTCAACTAATGTTGCTCATTTGCTCACACGAACAAAGGCTCACAATCATCACAGGTACCAACCACAAGGTACAACAAATGCAAGGGTGAGTTTATTATTTAAAGCCAACAAGCATCAGGTAATATCAATTAGGAAGGAAACAACAATAATAACCCCGATTATTACCAGAAATCCATCAGTCCAATACACACTTGACACACTAATCATCCAATTCATTTCACAACTCAAACAATTATGCACAGAATGATGCATGCACCTAACTCATCTATCAACATGCAATGTGGTACCATATCCCAGAAATAGTCTCTCGGAGGAAAAATGATTCGTCGCCTATTAGGGCCACCCTGTCGTGCATTGGCCATTCCCCTCCGGTGATCAACAAGCGTCGTTAGGAAATTTCAAACCTGATGACCTCTTAGTACCTGCGTTTTCAGCCCATAGGTATGTGAGTACCTTCATTCTATTTTCATCCATGCAAATGAAGTATGAAGCATGGGCATCATCAATGCATGACCCGGCTAGGAACAAATCCTTGTTGGATTTAAAGGAAGCTGCAAGAAGATTAAAGCAAGGATGGCTTGGAGTTTTAGCTTTTTACATGCCCAATCATTTTAATGGCATTTATAATTGTCTAAGTGGCTTTAATCGATTACAATGAATTGTAATCAATTACATAGGCTATTTTCATATTCTGAGCTTTACTGGATTAATTGATTACCAGTATCATGTAATCGACTATTATTCATTGTTTCACATTCAATACAGTATGCTTTAATCGATTACATCACGTATTAATCGATTAAATTGTTCGTGAAAGATTTCCAGAAAGCTTAAGAACAGATTAATTGATTAAATGATGTATTAATCGATTACATTTGTTGAATTAATCAATTACACTTGCGATTTAATCGATTACATTATGTTAAAACAATTTTTCTATAAAAAGCTTGTGGGTCTATTGTTTTAATAAGTTTTTTAAAATTCATTTCTGCGAAATACCCAATACTCCTAAAGCTTTAGAAGTTGAGAATAAGTTAATTCTGAGTGAATAACATTCTACATCAAAACTTAAGATTCACTATTCATTGATGATGAAGTTTTGAGAAAAGTTTTAACAAGAGTCTTCAAGAAAGTTGTTCTCTTCAATTCATTCATTCAAATTCTGTTTGATTGGTTACATTAATCTCATTCATATGCTAAGGATCATGAAATGATATCTTTCTTGAACTCTAGACTATGATAGTTCTTTTTGTTTGTTTAAAAGTATGTGTATTTTCCTAATAGCAAATAGTTTCTTTAAAGCTATTTCTGGAGAAGGGTTCTCTAGAGGATAGAACAGAGTAGTGTTCTTTGGTCTTGATCTTAAGAAATCTATAGGGTTTAGATTTTGATTCTTTGTCTAGGTTTGACAAGGGAGATTTGTTGTAATAGCTTGTAAAGAATTATATTTGTTTTAGTGAAATCTCTAACCAAGAGTTGGTTGGAAGTCACTGGATGTAAAAACCCCATATTTCCCTGCATCTGTGTATTTTCTTAGAAATACGCATTCTTAGATAAATGACATGCCCTTGGATATTTTTAGAAATGACCAAAATGTCCTTGAACAATTCCACAAATGACAAATAGGTCCCTAGGGTAAATGACTAAAATGCCCTGAACATTTGCCCAAATGACCAACATATCCTTATAGCGCTGATAAGGT
>PYAF01001552.1:135600-158162 GCA_007407185.1 Glycine tomentella
TATTAGGAATTTGGTCATGGACATACGATTAAAGATTTGTAGTATATATATATTGTTAAGGTTGATTCCTTAAAATTATGGGCTGTTACCTTTGATACTGATGTACGATTAATTTTTAGTGCCAAGATATGAGGCTTGGGAAATAAAATGGATAAGAGAAACCGAAAGAAAAATCAAACCATGCATCATTTTCATTTGACCCTCAGAGTGGAGGGAAGTTTCACTAGAGTGGGTGAAGCTCTATAATTTTAACCCGCAGAGTGGAGGGAGGTTCCACTAGAGTGGGTGGAACTATGTTGCTTCTGGTACCCTGAGAAAATTACCTGAGATCTCAGTCATGCATCATTTAATAAAGGAAGCATGCATCATTCATCATATATCTGTCTATAAGTGTTATTTTATGTTTCGGTAAATTGTTGTTTATTTTAAAAAGTTTATTATGTGTTTATTTTATTTTTGTCAATTATCTGATCATGTTTATTAAATACTTATCCGAGTGTGTCTGTGGTTGACACCTGTGATGACCCCAATTTATTTGGGCAAGCAGAGGAACAGTGAAATGCTTAATTATGAAGGAGCTTGATGAATTATGTGCTGTGTTTTGGCTTGTTATCTGGATGATATCACTTGCTGTTGCTGCTTTTGGGAGTTCTGTACTATTTTGGGTGATCTGTATTATATTTTGATAACCTGTATTCTATATTGGATGATTGTACCACGAACTGTTATATTTACTTATGCGGGAATAACTCGGACTGTGAATTATGTTAAAATTATTTTACCGTAGCGAACCGACTAGAATAGTATGTTACGTAACTAAATTCCATAGAAAAAAAAATTTCGTAACATAATAGCGTAGATGACTAAATACGAACAACGTATTAATCTAAAATAGCAAAATAAACGGAGTCGTTATACTGGATGTAGCCTCCAAGGTTGTGAGGTCAACCCGTATAGATCATTGAGTCTTTTATTCTAATTCTGTACATTTCTCATTATTTGCTTTTGGGTAATCAAGAAATTATCAACAAGACATATTTTCTAGCATTACTTACATTACAAGGGTGATCTTGATTGGAAGAAAAGTTCTGGTTTTAAAAAGATTTTAAGTGATACGATCCAAATTACAAATTCTGTAAATTATTTTAAGTAAAATTTTAAATATCTATTTTAAACCAATTCACCCCCTCCTAGTTTATTTGAATAGCGTTCATTGTATTTTCAATTGGTATCAAAGCTGGTTCTTGAAATTTATTCAAGATCACTTTCTTTTCAAAGAAAATGAATACTACTCAAATAACTTTTAGAGAGGGAGCTTCTCTCAATCGTTCACCGATGTTTTAAGGTGAGCATTTTAGTTTTTGAAAAAATTGTATGCAGATCTTTATTCAATCCAATGATCCGCGAGCTTGGAATGCCATTGAGAAAGGTCCTTTATTTCCAATGAAAACAATTGATAATAAATTGATTCCCAAAGAATGGGATGAGATGACAGATGCGGAAAAAAGAGTTGTGCAATATGACTTTAAAGCTAAAAACATGACTACATCTGCGTTGTCTTTTGATGAATTTTTTAGAATTGAGATGTAGAAGTGCAAAATAAATGTGGGAGATGTTGGAGGTAACTCATGAAGGAAAAAATGAAGTAAGGAGATAAAGGAAGCATGCCTTGATTCATGAATATGAGATGTTCAAGATGAGCAATACTGAAAACATATATCAGCTGCAAACAAGATTCACACATATTGTCAATCATCTTCTTGATCTTGGAAAGACATTTGATGCTGAAGAATTGAACATCAAAATACTAAAGTGTCTAACAAGACCATGGCAACCAAAAGTTACAGCAGTCAAGGAATCCAAAGACTTGTCTAAGATGTCCACGGCTGCACTGTTTGGTAAACTACTTGAATATGAACTTGAAATGTCACAACTAACCAATGCAGAAGATGCAGAAAAGAAACACAAAAGCATAGCCTTGAGAGCTGCATCCTCTAAAGTTGAGAAAGAAGAAAATTCAAGTGAAGAAGATGAAGATGAAAACATGAATCTAATTGTCAAAAAGTTCAGCAAATTCATGAGAAGGAACAAGAACAGAAAGTTCACAAAGTTCAACAAGAAAAATGACAACAACAACAAGAACAACACCTCTACCAACTACACTTGCTTTGAATGTGGAAAGCCTGGACATATCAAAATTTGAATGTCCAATATTCTTGAAGAAGCAACAAGGTGAGAGGAAGATAAAAAAAGGAAGGAAAGACAAAGAATGCATACATTGCTTGGGAAGATAATGAATCAACTACTTCCAGATCAGCTAATGAAGATGAAGAAGAAGCTAATGTTTGTCTCACTTCAACAGTAAGTGATGATGAAGAATTCTCTAGTGCTGAATTTGAGGTAAATTCTGAATATGATAATATAGTTGATGTTTTCCTTAAAATCATAATGAGGCTCAAAAGCTAGCAAAGTCAAATAATAAGCTGAAAGGAGATCTAAGATGACACATCACCAAACTTGCAGAGATGCAAAGTGAATTTTGTAAATCGAAAGAAAAAAAAATGAAAAACTCCTTTCAAGTTACAAGGCCAATGGGTGTACATGTTCATCTTCATATTCTAAGCTAGATAAATGCATATTGTTACAAAAAGAGTTTGATGATTTCAAAAGAAGTCAAGGAGAAAAGTACATGGTACTATTATCTAAAAATAGTGATTTGATTGATCTTTTGAGAAAGCTTTATAAAGGAAGATGCAACTTAGTTGAAATGATAAGTGTGCAGAAATATGCTGGAGATACTTCTGGTTTGGGTTACAAACAAGGTTCAAAATCATTTGGCAAAACCATATTTGTACCACCAAAATAGAAGAATCAAAGGAATTTCTATGATTCAAAGATCAATCAAAATACTTACATTAGGAATTCATCAAAAGCTATAACTTGTAACTATTGCATGAAGAAAGGGCATACATCTTTTAAATGTTATGCTAGAAAATATTATGTGCCTAATGGAGAATGTATTTGGTGCAAAAGAAGAAGAAAATAGCTAACTCATATGGACCCAACCTCAATTGGGTACCTTTCCTTATTACTTGATTTGAATTTTGCAGGTGTGTCTAAGAGCAAGATCATCACTATGGTATCTTGATAGTGGTTGCTTTAGGCACATGACAGGTGACATATCCATGCTTACAAATGTCATACTAAGAGATGGAGGATTTGTCACTTACGGTGGTAATAACAAAGGGAAAATAATTGAAGAAGGAAACATATGAGACAGCCTAAAAACTATGATCAGAAATGTCTTTCAAAGTGGTGAAGTTATCCATATTGGCAAAAGAAATGGACAAATTGAAGAATTTCTGCAACTTAATGACTTGAATGAAAAAGAAAAAGTTGAACCAAATGATGAGATGGAACAATCAACTCCTTTACAAAAGCACAAGGATTGGAGAACTACTAAAGATCTTTCCCTTAACAACATAATTGGGGAAGTATCCAAGGGAGTTTCTACTAGATCTTCTCTAAAAAATCTTTGTTTTACCATGGCTTTTGTTTCACAAATTAAACCAAAAAGTGTTGATGAAGCTCTGCTGGATGAACATTGGTTAATAGTTATGCATGATGAATTGAATCAATTCAAAAGAAACCAAGTTTGGGAATTAGTTCCTAGACCATCTACTCATATTCCTATTAGTAAAAAATGGGTTTTTCAAAATAAGCTGGATGAAAGTGACATCATAATAAGAAGCAAGGCTAGATTGGTTGCTAAAGGATACAACCAAGAGGCAGACATTGATTATGATGAAACTTATGCTCCTGTTGCTAGATTAGAAGCCATTACATTATTATTTGCATATGCTTGTTTGATGAACTTTAAATTGTTTCAAATGGATGTTAAAAGTGTATTTTTAAATGGTTACATAGATGAAGAAATATATGTAGACCAGCCCCTTGGATTTATTGATTATAAACATCCTAACCATGTTTTCAAATTAAGAAAAACTTTACATGGTTTGAAACAAGCACCAAGGTCTTGGTATGAGAGATTAAGCAAATTTCTGCTTGAACAATCTTTCATAAGATGACAGATTGATAAAACTTTGTTCATCAAGAGAAGAGATAATGATATCTTGTTGGTTCAAATTTATGTGGATTACATTATATTTGGTTCAACTAATCAATCCATGTGCAAAGAATTTTCTGTCTCAATGTAGAGTGAATTTGAGATGTCAATGATGGGGAGCTTACATTCTTTCTAGGATTACAAGTCAAGCAAATGAAGAATGGAACTTTCCTCAGCCAAACCAAATATTGTCTAGAAATGACCAAGAAGTTTGAAATGGAAAGTTGCAAGGATGCTACAACACCAATGGCAACATCTACCTATCTTGATTCAGATGACAAAGGAAAAAGTGTTGATGAGTCCAAATATAGGGGAATAATTGGTTCTTTGCTATATTTAACTGCAAGTAGACCTGACATTATGTTAAGTGTATGCTTGTGTGCTAGATATCAAGCAAATCCCAAAGAATCTCATCTAACAGTAGTCAAAAGAATTCTAAAACATCTCAAGTCTACACCAAGAGTAGGACTATGGTATCCAAAAGGTACATCTATCAGCTTGATTGGATATTCTGATTCTGACTTTGCATGGTGCAAATTGGATAGAAAGAGTACTAGTGGTACATGCCACTTGTTAGGAAGCTCTTTGATTTCTTGGCACTGCAAGAAGCAATCATGTGTTGCCTTATCTACTACTGAAGCTGAATACATTTCTGCTGGAAGCTACTGTGCACAAAGCCTTTGGTTAAAGCAACAACTTCGAGACTTTGGTGTTGAGATACAGAAGATACCCTTGCTGTGTGATAACACAAGTGCCATCAACATATCCGAAAATCTGATTTTGCACTCAAGGACACATTGAAATAAGACATCACTTCGTCAAAGATCATATCTAAAAGGGTAACATCAAAATTGAGTTTGTTGATACTAACAACCAATTAGCTGATATTTTTACAAAACCTTTGGATAGAGATAGATTCTTCACACTTAGAAACATGCTAGGGATTCTAGATGAATCTAGTGTGTGTTAGCATGCTATTTATGTTCTCATCTACATGAAATCATATCATTTATTGGCCATTAATCTCAAATAAATGCAAATTCGAAATTACTACATAAATACTGTTCATATTGATAAATTCACTATACTAATCGATTAAGCCGCAGGATAATTGATTAAATGGACTTCAAAAGCTTTTTAGAGTGAATTTTGTACTTATGTAATCGATTATAGAAGCTAAATAATCGATTATTCTTCTTTCAAAATTATTTCAAAAGCCAAAGTTCATTGGAATAATCGATTACACCTCGAATTAATCGATTACACAAGTTTAAAAAAAACTTTTAAAATATCACATTTCACTGGAATAATCGATTACCACGTATTGTAATTGATTGCAGTTCATCTTCCTAAAATGAATCTCACTGTTTTAATCAATTACACCTTGTGTTAATCAATTATAGCCCTTTGTAGAACCAATTTTGCTTACGAATTAATCGATTACAGATGCTCGTAATCGATTATTCATGGAGTTACTGCAAAATCTGCAAGATTTCTTGGAAATAGTAACTACTCAACTGCCACCAAATTCAAAATTTGAAACTTCTGTGCTTTTATGTTAGTGGGTCAATTCAAAATGACAATTATATTTTCAAATTTCAAACTTTAGAGCCCAAAAACATCTATAAATACAACTTTGGTGAAGGGACAAATCACACCATTCTCTTTTTCTACTTTAAGCCTGATTGTGCTTTTCTATTTTCTCTTCTTCTGAGTCTAGCTACTTTGCTTATTTAGTGTCTACCTCTGTTTTCACCATGTCTACATCTAAGAGAACTAAAATATAATGACCTAAAATTATTCTAGGTATTTTATTTTTATTTGGGTTAAATTTTTAAAGAATCGTTAGATAATTACTATTTTATTTTTACTGAACGGATCCTAGCATAAATTCTAAAACGTCCAAATTGTAGAAGTTATATAAGTTGTTAAGCTGATATATACATTAAGTAGTCATTATCCATTGTTACATAGCTCATTTCTTTTGGGTGCCTCCTACTTAAAAAATCATACTACCGAAAAACATCTTAGCCACACTAGTTAGGATTATTATTTATATACAAAAACCTACAACCCATATCTTTACTTTAGAAGTTCTCTCCAAAGCTCTCCTCTTCGCTAACCAAGTTAATTGGTTCCATAGGTGGCTGTGGATAGGCAAGAGCGAACTGTAGGAATGAGTCATTAGGATTAAATAGTCCATTAAGTACAGAAACGGGAAAATGAGTGCCAACATAAATATATGCATGTATAACTGGGTGCATGGTTACTACATAACAGTTCTTCTCCTCATCGATGTACCACCCAAGATCTAGCGCATCAAGGAATATGATGATTGAGGTCATCTAGAAATAAAACATGAAACAAATCTAGTGAAAAATAAAATTTCTCAGCAGGTAAAATCTAAACCACCAAACACGTTAGTACGTTAGTAAATCCTCAATATAACCAAATAAATTCATACAAGAATTATGCAACTATATGAATGCATGAAATGAATTTTCCCAGGGTGCACATGGCCTCTACATATCGTACTGTATGTAGCTACACCTCGTACTGGATGTAGACATTGCGATCGTCTTACGCAAATATACATGATTTATTCCATATATCTGCACCTTGTCACTACATATCGTTCTGTATATAGTATCAAATTCTGTTTCACAAATCTCGTACTAGACTTGGTAACATAAATCAACATATCATTAATCAAAATCCATCCATAATAAAATCCATAAGCAAAATACATACTACCTTATGGAAAAATATTGTTATCATAACATCATACGTACCACAAGTATGGTTACACCACCATACCTTATCTAAATAAGATCATTACCAACTTAGGCATGACCATTGAATATCCTCAAGTAACAGAAAAATCATGTTAGCAATCTAACTAATAAACCACAGTATATCTTTTGAATAATTTCTGATTCCTTTAAAATTTCACAAGAAAAATTCCTATTCCATGGTTGTAGTTGGGATGGGTTACTGTAGTTGGGATGCTGGGTTAGTATAGCTGGGTTGTCGGGTTGTTGTAGCTGGGATGCCGGGTTGTTGTAGCTGGGTTGCTGGGTTGGTATAGCTGGGATGCCGGGTTGTTGTAGCTGGGTTGTTGGGTTGTTGTAGCTGGGATGTCGAGTTGGTATAGCTGGGATACCAGGTTGTTGTAGCTGGGTTGTTGGGTTGCAGTAGCTGGGATGTTGGGTTGCTATAGCTGTGATGCAGGGTTGGTATAGTTAGGATGTCGAGTTGCTGCAGCTGGGCTGCCGGGTTGCTGTAGTTGGCATGCTGGGTTGGTATAGCTGGGATGGTAGTGGCCGGGTTGGTTGTGGTCGGCTTGGAGTCCAAATAATAAAAATAGCCCAAATATCATCCAAATCACTTTAAAATATCACTAAATATACTCCTAACCATCACTAAGATTTTAGCCTATAAATTATCACATATCATATGGTTTAAATCAACATTTCCATATCATAAAATAATCTTCAAATGACATGAAATTCCAGCCTAAATAATAGTCATAAATTTATACATGTAAGCATGTAAATTAGTCCAAATAAATTCTTACTAAAGATTGAAGCCTAGCCTACCTCATGTGAGTTGGGTTTGTAGTTGACTAAATAGGTAGATGTCCTCCTTTGACATCTTGAAGAAAGTCTTAGGATGATTTGGATAGAAGAAAATGAGACGATGGATATGTAGAATATTTTGAGAGTGGTTATGATTATGAAAGCAAGATGTGAAATGGAAGGCAAATGAATGTGAAAGTGAGCGTAGAGGTTTAAGTTTTATGTGCAGAATTTTGTGATGTTGTAATCTATTTATACTAATTAATTTAGTTAGGATAGAAAGGCATTTGGTTAGAAAGAAACTTAGTTAGTAGAAAATATCTGCGTTTTCTTTCTAATCATCATTACTAATATTCCCATCATTAATGGCATGTGCACGTGGATGGCTGCTTAAAGCTTGATTTTGTTTATTTGTTTCCCCTAATGTCACATGGATAGTCATAAGAAGAATGTTCAAGAATCTTGGACAACTTATTGACTTCACCTTGACTTTGGTCTCCCAGATATTCACTTAGCGAAGTATATTTACATGGCTGTAGCACTTGAAAGGCTTAGGACTATTTCATGAACTTTTGATTGGTTCAAGTTTGGGTAGCTTATGTTCAAATAAAATTTATCCTATTATTCTTGTGTTTCAACTCTCATCCTACTTCCATAATGTAACACCCCGTAGGCCTCCGGTGCGTTATCATTAATAATATTAGATAGCGTTTTATAAGCATAAAATATTACTCAGCGGAAGCATAGAATCATTTTTCTTGATTCATTATGTATGGAATTCACTTAAAAACAACAAGCATTCATATATGGCACGTCATACACGCCCCTGCTGATCCAGTTTCTCATAAGTATACATAGACAGATCAGATACATACACAATATAGACAGGAGGAAATCCATTTCATATAATATCATCATAGTTTTGTACAGTCATTTACATCAGAGATTTCACCACATCAGGGTGATACAAAAGAATAGTTGCCCTCATCGAGGGTATACAAAACTATACAACCCATAATAGGGTACAAAACACAAAGATGAGCCTTCTAGCTCCTTCTGCTAATCTCAGCCAAACAGAATGTCTCTACTCGGGCCTCCTGCCCTGAGACTGCTCTCTTCTATCTGAAGAGTCACTTGAAATCACAAATCCCCACACGGGGTGACATATACATCTCAGTAAGCTCAGGGTCCTGGGAAATTCCTTCCCACCCTGGCCCACAATTCATAACACAAGCATCAGACAAGCATACATATCAAGTCAATATCACATCCATGGCAGAGATTCACTCAATGCCGTTTCACATGGCAGAGATTCACTCAATGCCTCAACTATCTGGCAGAGATTCACTCAATGCCTCAGCTCATGGCAGAGATTCACTCAATGCCGTCAGAATCTGGCAGAGATTCACTCAATGCCTCAATATATGGCAGAGTTCCACTCAATGCCATTCACAGATCATATCACAGTCAATTTCATTTATACAGCATCATATCAGTATGCAACAACCAATGCATGCAGTATGAATATGACCATCACTCCCCAGGAGTGTGGTGTGCAACCAAATGAGAATCAATCCCCAGGGACTCAGAACTTACCTGGCAAGGTATCAGTCTGCAGTTCCTGCCCTGGTTTGTGGCACCCGTCACCAACAGTCACAGAATCACGCCCTATTCAAGGGACATTCAATATCAAAACCAGTCCATAAGTATTTAACACAACATATCATATACAGAATCCCCTATCCTAGGGTTCAATCAGTCGCAGCCCACACGAGGCTTCTCACAGACCACACAAGGTCTCTCAATTAAGGCTCTAGCAGGTCAGAAAACCAACCACAAGTGACCCTACCACAGTCACACATGCATTCACCGAGCCAATATTCAAAATTCACCAATTCAAAAACTGACAGCTATTCCTTCATCACTAAACAGTTCTAAAACAGTTTCCCAACAGAACTCTGGGCCAATTCTAGCCCAGATCAACATAACTCACAAAATCCAGACATTTCTCAAATTCAAAATCAACCGGAGAAACTTACATTTCTTACCTCAGTGGCGACCCAAAAGGCTGGAGCACAGCTTTCCTAAGCTCTGTAGTCCGTTCTGCGCCTTTGGTTCTCGCCAACACTCAGGTTTCAGAGATTTCTCTGAGGGAATGGATTTTGCTCAAATCTTAGGAAATGATGAAGGATTTTAGCTTTCAATCGGTTAAAACACGTTTCTAGGTCACAGGAATGTGTTTAGGGTAGCCTAGGGGGTCCTAGGAAGCTTGGTTTCATAAAAAATGGAGGCTGGGACAGAGGAGAGGAAGAAGAAGAAGTTCTTCTTCTCAAAAACGCGACTGCCCTTTAATATTGGGCCTGCCCGCGCTCTGGCGCGGATCGCGCCAACCCCGGCGCTGACCGCGCCAACATGACGGTTTAGGTGGCGCCATCAGCGCCACTCCCACGCCTCCAGCGTCAACTTCCAGAACCTGTGGCGCTACCCGCGCCATACTGGCGCTAACCGCGTGGATTTCCAGTGAAACTTGGTTTTTCAGGCCACTACCCGCGCCATCCGCGCCACCCCTGGCGCCATCCGCGCGGTTTGGAAAACCTATGGCGCCCCTCGCGTGACTTTGGCGCCCTGAGCGTCAAGTTCCAGAGACTCTGGCGCCATCAACGCCAGACCTGGCGCTATCCGCGCCACACCCTTAACAGGGTTTTCTGATGTGAATCCCCGCGCGACAGCGCGGGGGTATGGCGCCAACCATGCCATAACTTAGGGTTATCACACATAATTAAATTATAAATATAACTCATAATATAATTTTGAGGATGTTACATAAAACCTCTAAGAGAAAGGCTGCTAAAACCTCTAACCCTACTGAAAATAGGTTAGATCATTGGTTTCCTGCTGAGTGTGACAAAGCTTCTATGGATGGGACTATCTTGTCTCAAGTTAATAGGGTAGCCATGGAAATCACCCCTGAAGTTTGGCAAGAAGTTGCTGACATTTCCTTTGTTGGAGAAAGGAAATTTGAGGGGGAAACTGGGGGTTACAATAGAGTGGATACCTATAGAGGAATGCTTCTTGATCCTCATATGAGGCTGAAGCTGAGGCTTAGCACTGGCCCTATGACCCATAAAGATAAACTTCTTCATTATATCATCACCTACATCTTGACCCGAGGTCCACTAATCATACCCAAGCCACAGATGATGACATACAACTTGTGTATGACATGAAAAATTCCATTCAGTTGAATTGGATCCTCATCATTGAGGAAACCATGCTGAAATCCAAAAGATTGGTGAATTATGCATTTCCTTATGTTGTTCTTGTGTCCAGATTCATTGAATACTTTAAAATAGATGTATCTAATGAGGTTGTTGACAACACAAACTCCAGCAATAGCCTCATTAAAGAGAAACATCTTAACAAGCTTGGGATGGTCAAGACTCCCTATGGATGGCAAATGGCTGGACAACAAGTTCCTTTTGCTGGTGAACAAGAAGAGGCTGATGAAGAAGAAGAAGAAGAAGCTGAAGGCCCTGCTCAACCATCTTACAGCCTTTTTGAGTCACTCATGATTCAAAAGATGGATGTTCTACTATCTCTGTATCATGAGCATAGGGTTGAGACAAATTCATCTATGGAAGAGATGAAATCTAGATTGGAAAACATAGAGGCTAGGCTTGTCCTTGATGACTTTGATAAACTAGTTTAGGTTGTTGCGTTTTCTTTCTATTTGTTTTGTTATGTTGTGGTTTGCTGGTTTTTCTTACCTTTAAAGTCTACTGATTAATGTAATGCATCATTTCTATTAATGAAAGTTCTGTTTTCACCTCCTAATATTCTCTCTAAAAGTATTTGTTTTGTCTTTGATAAGCCAAATAGGGGGAGAAATAAATGTAATTAGTAATAATTGTAATTAGTAATAATGATAGGGGGAGAAATGAAATAATGAAATAACTCTACCCAAGTGAGGGGGAGCACTTATGAGGAATGACTTGTGCTTATGCTTGTTCTTGCAAAAAGCTGACTTTGATTTCAGGATTTCATGTATAAA
The DNA here is from genome assembly GCA_007407185.1 of Glycine tomentella. Classification (NCBI taxonomy): domain Eukaryota; kingdom Viridiplantae; phylum Streptophyta; class Magnoliopsida; order Fabales; family Fabaceae; genus Glycine; species Glycine tomentella. The sequence goes on from PYAF01001552.1 coordinate 147,356, forward strand.
TTTTCCTATCCTTCATCCCTCAAATGCAATCAAAAGATAGACAATAGGACAATTGATATTTGGCATGCTCAAAGCCAAAAAGGGGGAGATTGTTGGATTTAAAGGAAGCTGTAAGAAGATTAAAGTAAGGATGACTTGGAGTTTTAGCTTTTTACATGCCCAATCATTTTGATGGCATTTGTAATTGTCTAAGTGGCTCAAGTGTATTTCCTTGTGATCCTTCATTGCATTTGCATTCTCATCCTCATGCATACATATCTTTGATTAATAAACTAAAGTTGTTAAATGATTTTACAAAAATCTAAGTTCTCTTGGCTATGTTTTTGGAAAAAGTAAAACTTACTACTTTAATCGATTACACAGTATTTTAATCGATTAAATGTCTTTGTTCTAAACCTAGAAACACCTTGAAGAACAGTTTAATCGATTACAGGCTTCTTGTAATCGTTTACATAGTGTAAAATGAAAATCATGCATTGCTGCTTTAATCGATTACCATAAATTATAATCAATTACATAGGCTATTTTCATATTCTGAGCTTTGCTAGATTAATCGATTACCAGTATCATGTAATTGATTATTATTCATTGTTTCACATTCAATACAGTATGCTTGAATCGATTACATCACGTATTAATCGATTAAATTGTTCGTGAAAGATTTCTAGAAAGCTTAAGAACAGATTAATCGATTAAATGATGTATTAATCGATTACATTTGTTGAATTAACCAATTACACTTGCGATTTAATCGATTACATTATGTTAAAACTGTTTTTATATATAAAGCTTGTGGGTCAATTGTTTTAATAAGTTTTTTAGAATTCATTTCTGCGAAATATCAAATACTCCCAAAGCTTTAGAAGTTGAGAAAAAGTTAATTCTGAGTGAATAACATTCTACATCAAAATTTAAGATTCACTATTCATTGATGATGAAGTTTTGAGAAAAGTTTTAACAAGAGTCTTCAAGAAAGTTGTTCTCTTCAATTCATTCATTCAAATTCTGTTTGATTTGTTACATTAATCTCATTAATATGCTAAGGATCATGAGGTGATATCTTTCTTGAACTCTAGACTGTGATAGTTCTTTTTGTTTGTTTAAAAGTTTGTGTATTTTCCTAAGAACAAATAGTTTCTTTAAATCTATTTCTGGATAAGGGTTCTTTAGAGGATAGAACAGAGTAGTGTTCTTTGGTTCTTGATCTGAAGAAATCTATAGGGTTTAGATTTTGATTCTTTGTTTGGGTTTAACAAGGGAGATTTGTTGTAATAACTTGTAAAGAATTATATTTGTTTTAGTGAAATTTCTAACCAAGAGTTGGTTGGAAGTCACTGAATGTAGTCTCCTAGGTTGTGAGGTCAACCAGTATAGATAGTTGAGTCTTTTATTCTAATTTTGTACATTTCTCATTATTTGCTTTTGGGTAATCAAGAAATTATCAATAAAACATATTTTCTGGCATTACTTGCATTACAAGGGTGATCTTGGTTGGAAGAAAAGTTCTGGTTTTAAAAAGATTTTAAGTGATAGGATTTGGATTACAAATTCCGCAAATTGTTTTAAGTAAAATTTTAAATATATGTTTTAAACCAATTCACCCTCCTCTTGGTTTATTTGAATAACGTTCATTGTATTTTCAACCCTTCCTCATAATGGTAACCCGTCAAGCACCCCCATGTACATACGTAACACACCAATGTGGGCTCACTGATGCACTGACCGTGGTTAGGAACAAATCCATCATCACAAGGGTAACCAACCAGTCACTGCACCCCACATGTACATACACAGCTTACAACCATGGACACCATTAATGTATAACCTGGCTAGGAACAAATCTTTCCTCGAAGGGTAACCAGTCATACACACCCATTTGTATCCATGTATATCCACACACACAATGATAACCATGGGCACCAATCACATAAGCATTATCATTCTAATCATCACGAACCACATAAACATCATCAATCATTTCCATGATATCTCAATTTCACTATCATCTACAATATCAATAATAAATACACCGCATCCCATTAGTTAAAACATCATTTACTTTGAAAATGAGCACACACGGATATAAACACACATTAATCATAAATACGTCACATCCCATTAGTTAAAAACATAGTTTTTCTCGAAAAACCAGCACACAGCAGGGACAAATAGTTATTCTCATAGTTGGACTCCCTAGCCCCCAACTATGGTATCTAAATTACTACCAACATAATAAACTCCCCTTACCTAATTAGGAGTTCTCCCGTTAAGGCCTTGCAGTGTTGTTTCGAGATCCTTTAAATACTCGAGTTTTCGTCCAAACGCAGAGCTCTATATACTAAATCAAAGACAATTTAGTATATATTTCCAAGGTAAGATCAATATTAACATTTGGGGTCAACTACCCACTCAAATCAAAAAGGGGCTAAACGGTGTTTTAGGAGTTCACATCAAAAGACATCATTTTGAAATTCCAATCACACCAATGTGATCGGGGTTCAAGAAGGATCACAGAAATGACATCAATTTTATAAAAATGAAGCTTTTACAACGTTTCATTTTCAAAGGAAGTGGTAAAACTCCCAACAATGGTACCTAAAACACAAGAGACACTAAGAGAAGCTTAAACTAGTTAGAAGAAGACAAAGAAAACCAATATTACCTCAAGGAAACCAAGAAAGAAGGATTGGGAGCTCCATTCTCTACTGAAACTTTGAGAGGAGTTTCGAAGATTCCGCTCTGATTAAGAGGTTGTTAGACTTTTGGCAAGCGTACCAATTGTCGTTGCAGGTTATAGAATTTATAAAAGATCGTCTCCACAAGGACTTGAGTTACTCAGTTAATTTAAATAAAAGTAATAGTTTAATAGTTTATACACAACAAGTATAGTCGAAGTTTTTGTTAGTTTTGCGGAAATAACAAAAATAACAGAAATAAAGAAATTACAGAAATATGGAAACTAATGAATTTAATTAATTGAAGAGAACGTAGGATTGGATTTCATCATTCATACCCTCAGTATCCAATTAACATTACCATGTATAAATCATTTTCTATCATTTCTGATGCACACATTAATTCACCCCGAATTGATCCCTCAAGAATCCTAAGGTTTATTTATTGAATATCGATCCCTCGCATACGAAGTAAATAACCTAGCATTACAATCAAAATCTCATCCTATTTGCAATCTAAACGTTATGCTCTATTTCTAGCAACGTAACGTAAAGAGTAAAATCATTCAGTTTAAATCCTAAGGGCACTTTCCAGTCAAGCTTAGAATCTAATTTCATGAAACTAGTGATCAAGTAGAATCAAGCATTAAGAACATAATGAAATCACCAAAACGAGTGGAAAAGATTCATACATATATCAAATATTAAAAAAGATACATAAGGGTAGAAGATGACATCCAATCCTTAGAGAAGTTAGCTGATCATTGTGCAGAGCAAAAGATCAATAGAAGAAATGATGAAGGAAGCCATTACCGATCCACTCCGACAGAGTTTCCTTACCAATTTCTCACTTCTCTTACTCTCTCTAGGCTACCTAAGGCTTGCTGATTCGTGCTTCACTTAAAATGGCCTTCCATGGATGCCTTTGGTTCACCTTTGCATGGCTTTATATAGGATTTGGGAAGCTGGTGATCTCCACTCGCCCAGGCGAGTGGTTTTGCCTTGCTTTACTCGCTTGGGCGAGTTAATTACTTCGTGACCGGGAAAGCCACTTGCCCAGGCGAGCCAAATACACATGCTTCACTAACCTGGGCGAGTTAAAAACCCTTTGCTGGCATGGGCAAGTTCTGGGCGAGAATGCTTTCAAAAGCTTCCTATATTGACCTTTTTTCCCTTTAGTGCTTGTTTTGCTTGCTTGGATGCTCTAGATACCATTGAAACCTATCAAAACACCGGATTTGAGTGGATGAATCTTCCAAAATGTGAATTACACCCTACATTTTTACACAAAATATAAAACAACTAGGTTTAGGGCAATTTAATCAACAATTTTACTAAAATCAAAAGATAAGTGTTAGCATTAAAATCTCAAAAGTAGCTAAAATATGGCACTTATCAGAGGTTCTTCGTCATGTCGTGGTCCCGTGGAAAGCAACGGTGGCCCGTGGTGGTTGATGGTGGTCTTGGGTGGTGGAGAGAGAGATTCTAGGGCTTTTGGATGAGTTTAGAGAGAGAAGAAGAGATAAAATCGTGTTTTTAGCGCTGTTGGACGTATTTATAACCCGACAATCTCGCTCAGTGCGCCCTGGCTCGCTCAGCATGCTTGCAGGTCTTGCTCAGCGCGCCCTTTCCTCGCTCAGCACAATTTCTTCTCTATCTGGAAATATCTTGGAATTGGGCTCAATGTGACATTGGCTCGCTTAGCGCGACATCAAAAATAGTTATATTGAATATCCCAATGGTCAAAAGATATAGAGAAAGATTATGAAGGCGTTTTCCAAAGTTGAAGGTGATCCAACGGTTAAAGAATCCGGGATGGTAGTTTTATCAAAGCAGGTTATGAGTCAAACTATGACTCTCGCATAACAACCATAAATCAAACAAACTTCGCACAACTTATCATTCATATCAAACAATTGCACAAGGGTAATCTACACAACCAATTGACTAATCCAAACTTATCAAACAATCAAATAACACAAAAAATACATCAAACATATACTTTCAGTTATAGAAATTTCAGGGTGTTACAACTCTCCGACCCTTTTAGAAATTTCATCCCCGAAATTTACCTGACTCAAACAAGGCTGGATAGTCTTCTCACATCTGACTCTAGCTCCTATGTTGCATCCTCTCCTGATGTACCTCCCCAGATCACCTTGACCAAATGAATTTCTTTCCCTCTTAGGTGCTTTGTTCGCCGATCTTCGATCCTCAAAGGTAATGTTTCATATGTCAAGTTTTCCTTTACTTGAACGTCATCTAACTCGACCACATGAGAAGGATCATGGACATACTTATAGAGTTGGGGCACATGGAAGACATTATGAAAAGTAGAAAAGGGTGGAGGTAAAGCAATTTGATACGCTACAGGGCTGACTCTTTTGAGAATTTGGAAAGGACCAATAAAATGAGGTGTGAGTTTTCGGGATTTCAATGGTCGACCAACCCCGGTCCACAGAGTGACTCTCAAGAATACATGATCACCAACCTCAAATTCTAGGTCTTTTCTCCTCTGATCCTGATAACTCTTTTGCCTACTCTGAGTAGTCCTCATTCTCTCTTGGATCAACTTGACCTTCTTAGTGGTTTGCTGTACCACTTTAGGTCCTAAAATGAGGTTCTCTCGAAGTTTTAACCAACACAAGGGTATCTTACACTTCCTATCATACAGAGCTTCGTAGGGAGGCATGCCAATGGTAGAGTGAAAACTATTGTTATAGGTAAACTCTATCAACGATAGAAAACTCTCCCAACTACCCTTTTGTTCTAACACACACACCCTCAAAAGGTCCTCTAGAAATTGAATGGTCCGTTCAATCTGACCATCAGTTTGAGGGTGATAGGCTGAACTTAGCCTAAGCGTAGTTCCCAGCGCTTTGTGCAGACTCTCCCAAAATCTAGAGGTGAATCTAGGATCTCTGACAGATACTATGCTAGACGGCACACCATGTAATCTAACAATGTAAGAATGATCGATATAAGTTGTGTGAAAAATATATTTGATCACCTTATGTAAGTCATTTCACAATTCACACAATATTTTCAATTCTCAACCGCATTCACATCAAGAGTTGTGCTTCGTCCTTGTGTGTCAATGTAAACCGTTTTAGGTGGATTCCCTCATAGGGGGTCACCTATGAATTCGAAGGATACATAGTCAATATATGTATCAGGAAATTAAATAATCTTTTAGGAAAGAAACACACAATAATTAAAGTTCTCATTCTTTTTTTATTCATCAAGTTTTTAAACAAATTTCAAATTGAAAAAGATAGATTGACACCTATGCTTTTTTTATTTATTGAACACTCATAATGTTATTTAATACCTAATAAGAGAAAAAAAGAAATATAGATATTATAGGTGATATGATGTAATAGAAAAAAAAAAGAAATAAAGGGAAATGATAAGTGTTGATGGTAGGAGTGTTTGCGGTGCAGTTTGGTGCGCTTTTGGCTTAAAATTAGTCTGATCCAAACAATAAAATTAAATGTGGTGCAGTTTGATTTAATTTAAATTATTTATGAAATCCAAACTAAACCAAACCAATCTTTTGTGGTTTAGTTCGGTTCGATTTTTGCGATTTGAAAGTTCTGCTAATAAGTATTAAAAAAAAGCTAAAAAAGTTTGTTCTTAATTGGATAAAACTTGAATAATAATTAGTTCAATAACCAATGGTATAAATGGACAACAAAATTTTTAACAATTGAACTTAAAGTAAAATAGTAATTGTTTTCAAGTTGAATGATACTTGAATAATTACAATTCAACTTAAATAATAATCATTCAATTTAACTAGATTGATTCATTAGTTTGGTTCGATTTTCGTGTCAAACTGCAAATCGAACCGCACGGTCTAAAAAATGAAAAAGCCAAAGCAAACCAATGAACATCGTTTTTCTTGTAGTTTTCATCTTTTTGTCGATTTTTTAGTTTTATGCTTAATTTGGTTCAATTCTGAATATCCCTAGTTGATGGGGTGTTTAAAATCATGGAATGTTCACTACTCTTTCAAATTTTGGAATACACCTATGGAGAATTTAGTAAATGAGAAATTATTGTGTGGCACAAACCCAACACATCATTCTTAGACACAAACAATGAAAAATTTACAAGTAATTAATGAAAATAAAAAATAATGTAAAGCACAAAATAACATTAAACAATCTTATACAAATACACATTTTCCTCTATCTTTTCAAACAAACCAAGTAACATATCTTCCTGTTATCTCCATGGTTGCCCTCACTATTTTGTGCCACAAAAAGAGGATTAGAAGGCAACGATCTCTTCTAGGAATGGGGCATTAGAATAAACACCAAAAAAATTAAAAGGAAATTATAGACAAATAGTTAATCCATTATTGAAAGCTAGGTTTGTAATAGCATTTGCAAAATTGCAACGATCTATTACAAGACATCTTTACAAATTCATCAATGATTTCATCAAAATATAAAATAGAAGATTTGATTGTTTCCCCTTGGTCCTGTAAGCAATTTGTTTCCACAGTGATGCTAGAAAAGGAGAGCTCACGTGCTGCTTTATTTTAAATCACCATGGTGGTCTCCCACAATATAAAATACCCATACATGTGTGACTGTGTACCTTTATCATCTTTCACAGCATATGAATCTTCAATCATAATAAATGACTTAATGTACACCTTCATTTTCTTGCATTACTCTAATTTTGATTTCACTCTTACCCACCCTAACTAAAAATCTTCTTCATCTCCCTTACCTCTCAACATTATATTTAATTAGCTATCTTGTGCCAAACTTAAAGTATAATGACCAAGGCTAAAAAATAAAAAAAATTGGTGAGGCTTCTGGATCCAGCGCGGATAGCACCAGATGTGGCGCCGTTAGCATCAGTAGTGCCAGAAGTGGCGCCAGAAGGCCATTTCTCTCTGGAATTTGGTGCGGTTAGCGCCAGGAACACGTCCAGACCTCTGGAATTTGTTGAATTAAGGGGGAGCTACTTGAAGCACAAAGCATAGATTGATTCAAGAAGGAAGGTTTTGAACTTTCAACATGCCATGAAGCCTTGAAGATTAATTTGTGATTGAATGTAAAAGGAACAAAGCATTTCTGGTGATCCAAGTGCATTGCATTCACATCATTCATTGAGTCTATGTGTTTAAGAAATAGAATTCACAAGGCTTTGATAAAATTGCTTAAGTCTTTAAATCAAATCAAAGGGTTTTTGGAAAAATAAGTTTCCTACTGGTTTAATCGATTATCTCAAGAAAAGAATCGATTATATTGTTCTTTGTATATTCTGGAAATCTTTTCAAGAACAATGTAATCGATTACATGTCGAGTTAATCTATTATTTTATCTTGATTCACTTTTTCAACTGCCTTAATAAACATTGTAATCGATTACCAATGAGTTGTAATCGATTACATAAGCTAAAACTAAAAACCATCTTTCTGTCTTAATCGATTACCCAAGACAGTAATCGATTACATCATATGCCTATGCTTACATGCTTTGCTTCATAAATCGATTACTAGAATCCGTAATCGATTACATAGTGCATTTCTAGTTTATGAAGCTTCCTGTCATAATCGATTACCAAAATCCGTAATCGATTACCCAGTACATTTCATGGTTAAGAAGCTTTCTGGCTTAATCGATTACTAGAGGTTATAATCAATTACATAGTTCAAAATCGTTTTATACATCTTCCTGGTTTAATCGATTACCAAAGGTTGTAATCGATTACATAGTGTTTTCATAATTGAGCAACTGTCTGGTGTAATCGATTACACGTCGGAATAATCGATTATTTTGTTCGTTAATCATACCCAGAAAATTGATAAACAACTTAATCGATTACGGTCTTGAATTAATCGATTATATAAGCAAAATAATCGATTACAAGAGCGTATTTAATCGATTACCAACGGTTAGAAAAGTTTGTTATAAATAGAACCTTTGCTCAGCTGTTTTTCTAACTTGACCAATTCGTATTCTGAGCATTCCAAGGCTTTCTAAACATTCTTTTCGTGATTCTCTGGGTTCATAGAGTTCTTGCTTTCACAAAACATTCATGGGTTGTTAATTGATTTCAAAAGCAAGAAGTTTCTTTCCAAAGCTTTAGGGAAGTAATGTTCTGAATTTGTTTTCAACTTTCAACTTGGTTTAATCATTCATATGTACATCATTCATTGGATCATCAGGTGACTTCTTTCCTTAAACTTTGAAGTTGTATCTCTTTTATTTGATTTCTATAAAGATTGGCTTATTGTAAATGGGTTTCTTGCATCATAACTAGAGATAGTGTTTCTCTAGGGGTTGCTGAGTAGTGTTCTCAGTGGGGTTGGTATCTAAGAATCTAACAGTGTTTTAGATCTCTGAACTTTATCTAGGGTTGATAAAGAGAGGCTTGTAATATCTTGTAAGAACATTAATTTGCAATAGTGGAACTCCATTCTAGTGTTGAGTAGAAGAACTGGATGTAGCTTCATAGTGTTTGAAGTGAACCAGTATAAAAATTGTGGCTGATCTTTATTCTATTCTTTTCATCTCCTTATTGCTTTGGTTTGTGAATCAAATTAGTTGCACAGAAAGATTTCAGTTATCTATTGATTTTCTTGACAAAGGAATTTGATTGAATATAAGATTGTTGGTTTCAAAACAATTTTTTAAAGTGATAAAGATCGTGTGGAAACTCTGATTATAATTTTTTTTAAATATCAAGATTCAACCAATTCACCCCCGCACTTGGTTGTATTGAAGTATTCCTATCATTTTCGGAATTTGGCGCTAATAGCGCCAGAATGGCATTGTTAGGGCGGGACGCGGGCTGGGTCACTATAAAAGGCCCATTTGCACGTTTTTTGAGCCAAAACCTTCACTCTCTTCTTCCTTCTTAGTTTTCCACCAATAACAAGCTTGGAAAGCTTTATACCCACTCATTCGTTGACCAAAACACTTCACTTCCAACATGAAAGTTGAAGGAAATCATCCAATGAGCTAGATTCCAACCTTTATTTTCCTTGAAAACCATCAAACAGAGAGATCGTTTTCTCTGGGAAGCTTCACAAAGTTTGATTTTGGAGGGCAAAGAAGGCATTTTAAGAACATTCAAGCTTGGAGAAGTTGTCCTCTAGCCTTCCCTGGCGTTCTAGAGGTAAGAAACACAAGTTTTACCGATTATTTAAGAATTTGCCCTTGAGATGAATAGTGACCTATTTGAGTTAGAGTTAAAATTAGGCTTGGGTCCTGATGTGTTGCAAACACATCTTAGTTTTAGGCTAGTTTTAGGTTATAATTCAATTAAATCTTTAGGAATATAGGTTAGAATTAGTTTAATTGTTGCTTATGTTTAATTTTATCTCATTTCATTACTAAGTTGTGATTTCAGGCCAAAAAGAGGAGAATCAGGCAAAAGAAAGAAGAAAACCAAGCTGAAGGTCCCGTGCCAGGAGCGCCAAGTCCGTGCCAAGAGCGCCACCATCTCTGGAATCTCACGCCTGGGGCGCCAATATCACGCTTGGAGTGCCACCATCTCTGGAATCTCACGCCTGGGGCGCCAATCTCACGCCTGGAGCACCACCATCTTTGGAACCTGGCGCCTGGGGCGCCAGGCCCGCGCCATCAGCGCGGCGGAGACGCAGTTGCCTTATTGAAAAAGATATGGTTCGAAATTGGCACAGAACAGGGGCTTTGTTACTCTAATTAAACCAATCTATAAAAGAAAGGCCTCTGGGACTGAAGAAAAGGGGGAAAAACACCATTAGACATCAATCAAAGGCTTGGAAACCATTGGAAATCAAGAATCAAAGCTAGGGACTACTGCAGAATTATGTTCTTCATGTATGCTTTTGTGTTCTTGAAGCCTATGTCAGGCTAAATCTTGTATTGTGGTTAGGCCGAGAACCGATGTGAATTCCTCTGTAATTTGACTGGTATTGAATGAAATTGTTATGATTGTTTTATTCTACTCTGTTCTTTATTGTTTTATTCTTATTTGGAATTGGCCATTCTATTTAAGTGCTGAGGGTTAGGATTCGCAATAGGGATGTTGGGATTCTAATTGCTGACCTAAGTAGGATAACAGTTGTTCATTGCCTAGGGATAGGGATGCGTGGCTGCAGAACCTTATAATATATTCTTTTA
>PYAF01001552.1:162088-179901 GCA_007407185.1 Glycine tomentella
CTGATGATAATTTAATAACCTGAGATCTCAGTCATGCATCATATAAAAGAATGAGCATGCATTTTATACATTACATGATAAGTATGTGGAATATCTGTTGATGAGTATATTGTCTGAATTAATTCGTGTGCTGTGTAGTTGGGGTAATTTAATCTGTGGGTGAAACCATGTGTTGTTATTTTATAAATATTATTATTACTCTCTACGTATATATTATATTATATATGTTTTATTCAAACTATGTTTGTCATAAACTTATCCTATTTTTGTGTCTGTGGTTGACACCTATGATGACCCCAATGTATTTGGGCGAGCAGGAAAATAGTGGAGCATAAGCTGAGAAGGATTTTGAAGAAAAGATGATGAAGATGTGTTGATGATTTGTACTAGAATTTAAATTATTTGTATTTTACGTGGCTTGTATTTGGGACTGTACAATGAACTATACTTTGGTCTGTATTGGACTGTACTTGATCATTATAATTAAACCGTGAAGAGAGAATTCGTTTATAATATAAATGACTAGTAACATGTGCAAGCAAAGCGAAAAGAATTTTCATAAAATTTATAACTAATCTAATCCTAATCCAAAGTGGTCACAAGATTTCATCTAAAATCAATCAAACACGAGAGAGTAAAATGAGGCATTACACCTAGGGAGGTCTATATCTATCTACTGGCCAGAAGATCTATCCGAAAGGCAACCATACACAAAGCACAGATACATGCATACATATCATCATGAAGAAAGCTGTAACAACCAATCAATGCATGTAAATCATAGATACACCCATCACTCTATCTCGGAGTATGGGGAAACACAAGTAGTGGGAAAACACTTCCAAGAACAAAGAGCTTACCTGGCACGGTAGTGCTCTGCTGTCCAATCCCTGGGTTGTGGTCTCCGCCATTGACACTCTCGGTGTCCCACCCTATATACAAGCATACATCACAATCAATCATTAATAACACCATACAAAAAACCTAACAATGGTTCTCAACCGTTTAATGAAAGGAAAACATAATTCCTTTCTATAACCCTCTCAATCAACTATCTTAGGGTTATTAGAACTAATCACCTCATAGGTGACTCACAGACCCTCAGCAGGATCTATCTCAGCCTAACCAAGGCCTTAGAGTCTCTCTAAGACTATGTATAAGTCAATTCAACCAGTTCAATTGCCTTTGTCCAGGCCATATATCAATAATAATCCAACTTAGCTAAAATAATTCTATCAACACGTTTTCACCGTTTATTTGGCCTTCTGAACAACTTTTGTAAAGGCACTTAGGCTTATATATCTCATAATACCCTTCATTTAGCCTACTCATCCATATCTCAGAGTCAAAACCAAACTTAATCTAAAGTCATGTTTCAAAGTTCCATATTTATCAGAACAACCTCCTGGGCATACTTTTCTAAAGAACCCAAGCCTAATTCCAGCCCTAACATAAATGGGTTACTATTCATTCCATTACCAATTTCACAAATCAATCGACAAATCTTAAGTTTCTTACCTCAAAACAGTCGTGGAAGGCTAGATGATCGCTTCTCCAAGCTTCAGCGTCCTTGAATCGCCTTCTTTATCCTCAGATTCCAAGCTTTGTAAAGTCCCCTAGAGAAAGGGATCTCTCCGATTGATAGGTCTTAAGGAAGTTAGAAGCTGGATTTAAGCTCATAACAGGTTCTAATCATGTTTCTAGCTAGTTAGGAAGTGTTTAGATGAGGTATGAGGAAGATATGAAGCTTTTCCCAAGCTTTAATGGCAGAAAACGAAGGGAAGAAGAAGGAATGCAGTTTTTCCTTCAAAAAAAACGTGAAAATGGCCTTTTATAGGCCCTCAGCCCGAGCTCCCACGCTACCAGCATGGCATACCAGTGGAATATGGTTTTCTGGAGCACTTCCTACGCTACTGGCGTGGCTTACCAGCAGGCCATTTTTATTTTTTTTTACAAAACCTTGGTTCATTATATTCACCCCTCCTTTTTAAGAATTTTGTCCGCAAAATTCTAATCCAAAACTATTAAGCACTGGGGTGAAATTCCCATCCTTCTTCTCCATTCTACCAACCCTTGCAAGGCTAGCTAAGACAAATCTGACTTGTCTTAATCTGAACAATATTGATTCCATCACGTGTGAAAGATCTCAACTGTCACACGTGGAAAACATTATACCTTCCTGACAATTAGGGAGGCAAAGCTAGTCTATAGGTCACTGGTCCTACTCTCTGGAGAATATGGTAAGGATCAATGAACCTAGGATTGAGTTTCCTCACATCCAACGTCTATTCAATCCTTGTGACTAGAGACAGCCTCGGAACTACATGGTTGATTCCATTAACCAACATCAGTCAGTGTCTATGATCATAATAACTTTCTGCCGACTCTGAGCTCTCATTGACCTATCTCTGATCAATCGGATTTGTTCAGAAGTCCCTTGAACCATTTCAAGTCCAAGAACTGTCTCTCACTACTTTAGTCTAACAACCAGAAGTTCTACACCCCCGACCATACAATGTCCCATAAGGTACCATGCCCAACTAGCATAAAATTATTATTAGACGCGAACTCCGCCAATAGGAGGTATTTATCCCACCTAATACCTTGCTCCAAGGTATTGACTCTCAACATATCTTTTAAAACCTGAATAGTCCACATTGTCTGATCGTCTATTTGTGATTGGAAATGCTATACGAAGTCTTAGCAAGGTTCCAAAAACCTTCTAAAACGCATTCTAAAATATAGAAGAAATTTCAAATTTCTATCACTGACAAACTTTGTGGACACCATGTAGTTTAACAATTTCTCTGACATATATCTGAGCCAACTTCTCCGCGATATAGTCAGTCCGAAAAAGTAAGAATGAGCAGACTTGGTCAGCTTATCACACTCACCCAGATGGAATCACATCTAATCTGAGTTCTCGGTATTCCAACCACGAAATTCATGGAAATGCCATTCCATTTCCACTCCGGAATCAAAAAAACTGCCATAGACCTGACGGTCGCGAATGCTCAATCTTCACCTTCTATCATACCAAACACTTAGCATATGCTCAGTTATGTTTCTCTTCATCCCTGACCACCAGAAGTTCCTCTTCAGGTCCTGATACATCTTGGTGGCATTTGGATGACTGCTAAATTAGCCCTATACAAGCCTCAGACAACACTACATCCATCAACTCGCCCTTAGGCGCACCAACTCAATCTTGCTACAATACCAAATCGTGCATCTTCCAAGAAACCTCTTGCTAATCAATCATAAACCTTACAACATCTTGCTGCTTCTGGTCTCTCGAACTCTCTGTATCAAAACCTTATAAATCTTGATCTCTCTTAAATCAAGATCACAAGCACCCTCTGTCACCGTTAGGTGCATATTGCTAAACTGTTCAATCAGCTCACGGTCTGAGATCATCATACAGGTAACACTCACATGCTTCCTGCTCAAACATCTATCACAACATTTATCTGGCTGGGATGATATCTCAACTCAAAGTCATAACCTTTGAGGAATTCCATCCACCGTCTCTATTTCGTATTTGGCTCTTTCTGATCAACAGATACATAGGACTCTTGTGGTCACTGACAATCACTAACCTGATACCATACAGGTAGTGACTCAAATCTTTAGAGCAAGGACAACAACTACAAGCTCTACATCATAGCTAAGATAAGCTTGCTCATAAGACTTCAGTTGCCTGATAAATGTAATATCACAATTGACATCATATAGTCTAGCCCTCATGACTCTCAAACTATATCACCATACCAATACCACATATACCTATGTTTTAGGGGATCATCATCACCCTTCCGAGTGAGGCAAATCAAAAATAATCCTAATTGCGAGAACCCCTGAATAACCTTCGATGGTAACCTACTAATTCAAGGACACTTTGGTTCTCAGATATGTCCTTGGGTCTCTCCCAAGTCATCACAATTTCTATGTTACTCAAATTAATGGATACCCCAGCTACACAAATCACATGGCTAAAGAATCTTATACCTGATAGCCAAAACTTACACTTAAAAATTTCCTTGAATATTATATCAATTTCCAACCACTATATAAAGGAAGGGGGGTCCAAAGTAGAAGTCATTTTCAAACCACCATTCTACAAGAAGCTACATGTGAACTACCTCCCTCATATCCCTTTTATTTCACTTTCATCCTCTCTTTTTCAAAGTCTAAAGCAAATAGAAAAAGACCCCACCTTTTGGAGAAATCACGTGGAAGAGCTAGCAAATTAGGAAGAGAAAAACAAGCTTTCTAAGAGGTTACAAGGTATGTATAGGGAAGCTTTATGATAAAGATAGTTTAAGTGTTGTGTGGGTTTGAATAAGTGTTTGAAGTTCATGTGTTGCTGAGTGTTTCTATGAATTTCTCTAAATTTCATATGTTGTTGAGTGTTTTTATAAACTTCTGTACATGAATGATATGTTGAGTTAGTGTACATGAATATCAAACTGATGTTGGAAATAAATATGAGTTGATAAAATGAAAAGAATTATGAATTAAGTGAATCAATTTCATGTGTCTCATGTGTATAAGAGTTGCCTCACAGAGGAGGTGTATATAAGAGTTACCTCAGAGAGGAGGTATATATGAGAGTTGCGTCAAAGAGAAGGTGTGTCAGATAGCTGCAGGAACTGAGTCCGTGCGTTCAGACAAAAGGTGTTTGAGCTGGGGGGTAACTCTTGCGGTGGGGAATCACACCACCCATGATGATCACATGAAGTGTGGGTGAGAACCTGTGCAACACTGGGAGACCCTGACTGGTCGGATAAGTTCTGTGCCACAAGGATAGGGCTATCTTGGCAGTTGGTACCAAATAATAAGAATTCAAGAGAATCATGCATCATGATAAGAGTCTAAGAGAATCATGCATCTTTAAGGATGTTGTTATGAATATCTGCATATTGAAAATATTTTATTGCTTAAATTATGTTTATCATAAACTTATTATAATAACCTGGTTTTTTTTCAAAAAAAAAATAAATAAATCCCATGCTAACAGCGTGGGAATGGCGCGGTTAGCGTGGGATGCGGTGCCAGTAGCGTGGGATATGGCGCCAGTAGCATGAAATTGCACCAGAAGGTTATTCTTGCAGCCTGATGGGGCGGATAGCGTCAGTTTGGCGCGATTAGCGCCACAGACGCGCCCAGTTGGCGCGGTTAGTGCCGTAGTGGCGCGATTAGCACCATAAATGCCCAGGAAGCTTTTAGTTGCGTTAATTTGGCGCGAATAGCGCCATAGATGGCGCGATTAGCGCAGGAACGTCGGCAGAACCAGTATTTAAAAGCCATTTTACGAAATTTGGGCCAAAAATCATGGTTTCTTCTTCCTCCTTGAGCCCAGCCTCCTTTATTGCATGTCCTAAGCTTCCTAGGACCTTGTATGTCAGCCTAAACACCTTCCTGTGACCTAGAAACTTGTTTTAACCGATTGAAAGCTAAAATCCTTCATCCTTTTATTTGGATTAAGCAGAACCCTTTACCCCAGAGAAACCTCTGCAACTTGAGTTTGGCGGAGAACCGTGGCTTGGGAAGGACAATAGAGCTTGGGAGAGCTGTCCTTCAGTCTTCTGGATCGCCACTGAGGTAAGAAACTCGAGTTTCTACGGTCAATCTGGATTATTGAGGTTCTCTGGATTTTGTGATTTATATTGGTCTGGGGCTAGAATTAGCCCAGGATTCTGTAGAGAATCTTGTTTAGAACAGCCTAGTGATGAAGGATTAGCTTTCAGTTTTTGAATTGGTGAATTTTAGATATTGGCTCTGTAAATGCATGTGTAGCTGTGTGATAGTCACTTGTGATGGTTAATTGACATGCCAGAGCCTTGATTATGTTTGTGTTGAACCTGAATGGCTGATTAAGCGGTGCTTTGAGTGAAACTCAAACCGTTCTAATGATATTTGTAATATAGGCTGTGCATTGAGTTTGGAATGACTCAAATGTTTGATTCTCAGCCTTAGTGAATCATGTATATGTCTGTGATGGCCTAGTGTGCGCTGGGCTGAAATGGTTGAACCCTAGGATAGGGGATTCTGTATATGAAATGCTTTTGCACTTGAATACCTGTGGACTGGTTTTGATATTCGAATGTCCCTTGAATAGGGCGTGAGATTGGATCTGTTGGTGGCGGGAGCCACAGACCAAGGAAGGAACTACAGACTGATACCTTGCCAGGTAAGTTCTGAGTCCCTGGGGATTGATTCCCATTTGGTTGCACACCACACTCCTGGGGAGTGATGGTCATATTCATAATACATGCATTGGTTGTTGCATACTGTTATGACTTTATATATATTGTACTTGGCTGTGCTATGATCTGTGAATGGCATTGAGTGTAACTCTGCCATATGTTGACGGCATCGAGTGTAACTCTACCATATGTTGAGGGCATTGAGTGTAACTCTGCCATCTGTTGAAAGCATTGAGTGGAACTCTGCTAGACTTGTGGGCATTGAGTGTAACTCTGCCATGGATGTGAAATTGACTTGATATGTATGCTTATCTGATGTTGTATTGTGAATTGTGGGCCAGGGTGGGAATGACTTCCCAAGGACCCTGAGCTTACTGAGATATATATCTCACCCCGTGTGGGGATCTGTGGTTTCAGGTGACTCTTCAGACAGAAGAGAGCAGTCTCAGGGCAGGAGGCCCGAGTAGAGACATGTCTGCTTGGCTGAGAGCAGCAGAAGGAGCTTGAAGGCTCATTTTGTATTTTGATTGTGTTTTGTGCCCTGGATAAGGGTGTATCGCTCTGTAACCCTCAGTGAGGGTAGTTATTCTTTTGCATCACCATGGTGTGGTGAAAACTCGGATGTATATGTATGAACAAAACTATAAAGAGATGTAATAATCTGTTTTTCCTCCTGATTATCTTGTATATGATTCCTTATCTGTCTATGTTTATTTTAAGAAACTGGATCAGCAGGGCTTGTATTATGTGCCTTATATATATATATATATATATGTTGTCTGTTATTTTGAATTCCATACCTAATGAATCAAGAAAAATGATTCTTTGCTTCCGCTAAATAATATTTTACGTTAATGAAACACTAAACTGATATCGTTAATAATAACGCACCGGAGGCCTACGGGGGTGTTACACTTATCCTATATTTTTGTGTTTGTGGGTGACACCTGCTATGACCCCAATTTTATTTGGGTGAGCAGATGAACAGTAAAGAAGAATTGACAAGCTACTTTTTGATGAAGAACTTTGTTGAAGATGTTTGGTTAAAGATGTTTGTTGTAATAAATATTTTAGTTATGTGTACTATGTAATAAATTTTATATTAGTTTGTATTGTATTTTACAGTATATTTTAGTTATAAATGAACCAGACGTAGAAATCTTTTGAATATTAGTTAATAGTAACCTTGGTTCAATAATTTTTAACAAATTGGAAAAGTGATTTTTTTATTAAAAATCAATAATAACAAGATGGTAAATTTAGGCGTTACACAGAGGTTATTGGTGGTTGTGACCACGAAGCCAGGAGAGCTGGTGTAGCACTTAGAGCAGGTAAACTCTTTGTTCTTAGGAGTTTTCCCTTGTCTATGTTCCACCATACTCCGAGGGAGTGATGGTTATTGTATGTCATGATGCATGTGGTATTGAAATTGTGTGTTACTGCTTTTCATTAAGAACATGTATATGATGTACACTGTGATGATATGTTGTATGATTGATGAGATTCTCTAGATGTACCCTTATGTGGATGATCTTCTCTTGGAAGTGCCATATACGTCTGAGTAATGTCCTGAGAGAATGTGCCCTTTGGTGGATGATCTTTCTCAGGCATGGACATAAAGTCCTGAGGGAATATGCCCTTCAGTGGATGATCTTCCTCAAGCAATGTGTGCAGAGTCCTGAGAGAATGTGCCCTTAAGTGGATGATCTTCCTCAGGCAATGATGCGGAAAGTCCCGAGAGAATGTGCCCTTCAGTGGATGATCTTTCTCAGGCTTATATGATATATATATATATATATATATATATAAGTGTAATCGATTACGTAGTTCATTTTGAAAATATAAGTCTGCTGACTTAATCGATTACCAAAATCAGTATTCGATTACATAGTTCATTTTGTGAAATTGAACTTTCTGGTTTAATCGATTAAAGCTCGAGATAATCGATTAATTTGCTCGTTGCTGAAATCCAGAAACATTCTTGAACAGTTTAATCGATTACATGGATAATTTAATCGATTACATATGTGTTTTAATCGATTATTGTTAGTTACAGAGTTTGTTATAAATAGAATTGAAGGCTTGGCTTGTGACAGAATTTTTGATCATTCGTATTTATAAGTATACACAAGCTTTCCATATTCTCTCAAAGTGATTCTCTGTGTTCCATTCCTTCTTGCTACTTTTAAATCATTCATGGGTCTTTGAATGAATCTTGAGCAAGAAACTTTTCAAAGATAAGGAAAAGCATGTACTGATTTCATTTTTGCTATTCAACCTGATTTGGAAACTCATGTGCATGACATTCACTGGATCATCAGGTTGTATTTCTCCTTAATCTTTGTGTGTAAATTCGTATTTGAATTTTTGTTGTAATTGTTATTTTAAAGTGGGTTCTTCTTGCTTGGTTCTAGATAAGGGTTCTCTAGTTAAAGAACAGAGTAGTGTTCTTTAGTTCTTGCTCCTTAGAATTCTAATAGGGTTTTAGTTTTCTATTTTTTATCTAGGGTTGATAAAGGGGAGGTCTTGTAGTAAGCTTGTAAGAACAAGATTTATAATAGTGGAACTCTAATCTAGTGTTGATTAAAAGAAACTGGATGTAGCTTCAGTTGTGAAGTGAACCAGTATAAATTGCTTGTGTGTTGTTTCTCTATCTCTAATACTCTGATTGTTCATTGATTCTTTGTTTCATATCAATTATTCAACAAGTTCTGTTTTAAGCAATTTGGTTCCAAGGGGCTGAGCTATTTGATTGAGTAAAAAGATTTATTGGTTTTGAAAGTGATAAAAATCCTTAAACTCTGATTTGAATTAATTTTTAAAATACTAAGGTTTAACCAATTCACCCCCCATCTTGGTTATTGTGAGTATTCCTTTTATTTTCAATTGGCATCAAGAGCTGGTTCTTGAGAGTTATTCAAGATCACTATATTTTCTTCAAAAAGAAAAATGAATACCTCACAAATAGCCTTCAAAGAAGGTGCTTCTCTAAACAAACCTTCGATGTTTGAAGGGGAGCACTTTAGCTTTTGGAAATAGAATGAAAATCTTTATTCAATCAAATGATCCAGGTGCTTGGAATGCATAGAAAAGGGTCCTTTGATTCCCATTAAAACTGTTGGCAATGAGATGATTCCTAAAGAATGGGATGAAATGACAGATGTTGAAAAGAGAGTTGTCCAATATGATTTCAAAGCAAAAAATATGATAACCTCTGCACTTTCTTCTGATGAGTTTTTTAGAACAGTAAAATGCACAAGTGCCAAAGAGATGTGGGAGATGCTGGAAATAACTCATGAAGGCACTGAAGAAGTTAGAAGATCAAGAAAGCATGCCTTGATCCATGAGTATGAAATGTTCAAGATGAACACCAAGAAAAGCATTTCTCAGCTACAAACAAGATTCACTCACATAGTGAATCATCTTTTGGGTCTTGGGAAGATCTTTGATGCTGAAGAATTAAACATCAAAATCTTGAAGTGTCTCACAAGACCTTGGCAACCAAAGGTGACAGCAATCAAGGAATCAAAAGATTTATTAAAAATGTCCATGGCTGCACTATTTGGTAAGTTACTTGAATATGAGCTTGAAATGTCTCAACTAACTTGTGCTGAAGATGCAGAAAAGAAAAACAAAAGTATTGCATTAAAAGTTGCATCATTAAAGTCTGAAAAGTGGAAGAATCAAGTGAAGAGGAGGAAGAGGACAACATGAACTTGATTGTTAAAAAGTTCAGCAAGTTCTTGAGGAAGAACAATAACAAAAAGTTCAACAAGAACAACAAGAACAACAACAACAAAAGGATTGACAACACATTTACTTGTTTCGAATATGGAAAATCTGGCCACATCAAATCAGAATGTTTAATCTTTTTGAAAAAACAACAAAGTGACAACAAGGTGAGGAAGGAAGGAAAATCCAAAAGAGCCTACATAGCTTGGGAAGATAATGAGTCAACAACTTCAGAATCCTCAACTAAAAAAAAAGAAGCTAACATGTGGCTCACTTCCACAATCAATGATGAAGATGATGATATATCAATTGATGCAGATGAGGTAAATTATGAACTTGAACAAGCTATTAATGCTTTCCAAGAAATGCATGATGAAGCCCAAAAGCTTGCAAAATCTAATAACAAGCTTAAAGGAGACCTTAGATGGCATGTTGCAAAGATTACTGAATTGCAAACAAATATTTGCAACTTGAAAGAAGAAAATGAAAAACTTGTTTCAAGTTACAAATTAAATGGATGTGTATGTGCTTCTTCTTCTACTAATGTCAACAAATACAATCTATTGCAAAAGGATTTTGATGATTACAAAAGAAGTCAAGGAGAACAATATATGTCAAGCTTATCCAAGATTAGCTATTTGATTGATCTTTTAAAAAAGTTATACAGAGGGAAATGCAACTTGGCTGAAATGTTAAGTGTACAAAGGTATGCTGGAGATACTTCTGGTTTAGGGTACAAAAAGGGCTCAAAATATTCTGGAAAAACTATATTGTGCCTCCAAAACAGAAGAATCAAAAGAAGTTTATAAACTCAAAGATCAATTGAAATGCTTTCTTGAGAAAAACATCAAAATATGTAACATGCAACTATTGTATGGAAAAAGGACATACATCTTACAAATGCTATGCTAGGAGATTTTATGTGCCTAATGGAGATTGCATTTGGGTTCAAAAGAAAAAGAAAACAACTAACCCTTATGGACCCAATCTCAATTGGGTACCTTCCTTTGTAAATTGATTTGATTTTTGCATGTATGTCTAAGAGCTAGATCCTCATTATAGTACCTTGATAGTGGATGCTCTAGACATATGACGGGTGACATGTCCATGCTTTCAAATCTAACTCTTAAAGATGGAGGATTTGTCACTTATGGAGACAATAACAAAGGAAAAATAATTAGAGAAGGCAACATAGGAGATTACTTCAAAACCAAAATCAGAAATGTTCTTTATGTGGAAGGTTTAAAGCACAATCTCTTAAGTATAAGCCAACTCTGTGATAAAGGATTAAAGTCTCATTCAATGAGAATTGCTGCATGATTTGTGATGGGCAAAGTGGTGAAGTGATTCACATAGGTAAAAGGAAAGAGGAAAAGAACTGTGATGTAGATGCAGATCCTATGGAAGAATTTATTTAGCTTAATGATTCCATACAAAAAGAGAATGAAGAACCAAGTGTAATAACATCTCAAATTCCCACTTTATG
Source organism: Glycine tomentella (assembly GCA_007407185.1). Taxonomy (NCBI): domain Eukaryota; kingdom Viridiplantae; phylum Streptophyta; class Magnoliopsida; order Fabales; family Fabaceae; genus Glycine; species Glycine tomentella. Next base: position 173,516 of record PYAF01001552.1, read on the forward strand.
TTTTATTAATTTTTAATGAAAATACTTTTTCTTTTGTAAATAAAATAGCAAACTAAGGTTTACTAATGACCGATTTCAAAAAGTTTCATCACTAATTAATATTTAAAAGGTTCGGTGTAATATAAAATATAATACAGTCCAATATTTGTTCTATTACACATTACAAACTACTCAAATATTTCATCATAACAAAACATCTTCAATCAAACATCTTCAACAAAGTCCTCCATCAAAACAGCCTGCCAGTCCTTCTTTACTATTCATCTGCTCACCCAAACCAAATCGGGGTCATAGCAGGTGTCAACCACAAACACAAAAATACAGGGTAAGTTTATGATAAACATAATTTAAGAAATAAAACATATTCATATGCAAATGACAACATCCTTAAAGATGCATGATTCTTTTAGACTTTTATTAATTGGTACCAATAGTCAAGATAGCCCCATCCCTGTGGCACAGAACTGAAACGATCAGTCAGGGTTTCACAGTGTTGCAACAGGATTCTCATCCACACTTCATGTGATCATCATGGGTGGCGTGATTTTCCCACTGCCATGTCACCCCCAGCTCAGACTTCTCTTATCTGAACGTTCGAACTCAATTCCTATAGCTATCTGACACACCTCCTCTTTGAGGCAACTCTTATACCTCTTTTCTGAGATAACTCTTATATACACCTCATCTGTGAGGGAACTCTTATGCATATGAGACATATGAAACTGATTCACTTATTTCATAATTCTTTTCATCAACTCATATTTATTTTCAACATTAGTTCTTCAATTACTGTCTCATATATATTTTACTCAGAAATTCAACATAAAGTATAGAACTCAACTTTATATTCATGTACAGAATCTCAACATATTATTCATGTACAAAGATTTATAGGAATACTCAACAACACATGAACTTCATAGAGATTTATAGAAACACTCAACAACACATGGAGTTTAAATTCATAGAAACACTTAGTCATGTAACTATAACTCAAGTCCAATAATTTCTTAAATACAAGTCATACTACACAAGATTTCAAGCACTTATTCAAACACACACAACATTTAAACAACACTTAAATTATCTTTATCATAAAGCTTCCCTATACATACCTTGTAATCTCCTAGAAAACTTGTTTTTCTCTTCCTACCTGGCTATCTCTTCCACGTGATTTCCCTAAGAGGTGGGGTCTCTTCTACTTTGTTTTAGGCTTTGAAAAAGAGAGAATGAAAGTGAAATGAAAGGTATATGAGGGAGGTAGTTCACGTGTGGCTCTTTGTATAAGGGTAGCTTGAAAATGACTTTCATTTTGGACCCCCCTTGCCTTTATATAGTGGTTGGAAATTAATAAAATATTCAAGGACATTTTTGCCCTTTCTAACTAATTTCCTTCATTTAGTTCCATCTTAACTTAGTTTCCCTTCATTCCATTAGATTCTAACTAAATTTATCCTTATTCCTTTAGATTCCAACTAAGTTCATTATGATTCCTTTACTTTATAAAAAAAATCTTCTAGGTTCATTATAAGCCATACAAGTGTCCTACCACTTGTTTTTATCTTAAGGCTTGCCTTTACAAGTGTCCAAATTCATGAATCTTCCTCCTTATCCCTTGCTTTTCACGTGGACTATGCCTAGGCCAAGGAAAATTTTTATTTTGCTTTCATTTATACATATATCATGTCATTTTGTAAATGAAGAAAATTAATCTAATTTTTATTTTTACCTTATACATGGCATTTTCTAAGAGGAAGTCATGTTCAATTTGAATTCTTCTATCTAAAGATAATATTGAATAATGTAATTCTAAAGTTTTCCAGATACTTACTTCAATTACAATATAATTTGCCCATAAATAGTCTATACCGAGTGTTATATGGACTATACATATAAAGCTGCTCTTTATTTTAATCCGGACTGTCCCATACTACTTTTAACTATCAAAATTACTAAATCATTTTATTAAATAAGTCTATGCATCCTACAATTAAGAGAAAATTTCATAGATCTTGTCTATCATTTTTCCGTATTTTTCTGAAGTTTGAAGTTTTCTAAATAAAGTTTCAAAGTTATTATCTTATGAAATTCATAGAAATTCTATTATAGGATTTTCTATCACAAAATATTTTGATAATCTGTTGTCCAAAAGTATTTTGTGATTTCATTAGGTTTTCACAAAATTTCTAAGAGTGTCTCAGACAATTTTAATATCAAGGGTATTGTGGTAATTTTCAAAATATCCAAGGGTATTTATGTAATATTCATCCTAAGGACATTTCTGTAATTTCTATTTAAAAGTAAGGGTAATATGGTCATTTCTCTTCAAACATTTTTGTAATATCTCTAATCAATATTTTACCCAAATAATTTAAATATAGACTAATCAAATTTCACATATCCTAACATTCATATTAATAGTTGCACAAGAGTAATTCATACAACATCTATCTTACAATTATTAAAATATCAGGGTGTTACACCAAGTGCCGATATGAAACCATCAACACCAATCCAAGAGCCAAAAGATTGGAGAACAACAAGAGATCTCTCACTTGATAACATCATAGGTGAAATTTCAAAGGGAGTATCTACTAGATCCTCATTAAGAAATCTGTGTTTTAATATGGCTTTTGTTTCTCAAATTGAACCCAAGAATATTGATCAAGCTTTAAATAATGAACATTGGATGCATGCCATGCATGATGAGTTAAATCAGTTCAAGAGAAATAAAGTTTGGGAACTTGTTCCTAGACCAGCCTCTCTTAAACCTATTGGCACAAAATGAGTTTTTAGAAATAAACTTGATGAGAGTGGAATCATAGTCAGAAATAAAGCTAGATTGGATGAAAATGTTACAACCAAGAAGAAGGTATTGACTATGAGGAAACTTATGCTCCAGTTGCACTATTGGAAGCATTAGATTATTGCTTGCATATGCATGTCTAATGGATTTTAAACTCTTTCAAATGGATGTTAAAAGTGCCTTTTTAAATGGATACATTGAGGAGGAGATATATGTTGAACAACCTCCTGGTTTTACTGATTTTAAACATCCAAACTATGTCTTTAAACTTAAAAAAACACGTTATGGTTTAAAACAAGCCCCTAGATCTTGGTATGAGAGACTAAGTAAATTTATACTTGAACAATCTTTCACAAGATGTCATGTTGACAAAACCTTGTTCATCAAAAGACATAAGGATGATATATTATTGGTTCAAGTATATGTTGATGACATTATTTTTGGTTCGACTAACCATTTGCTATGCAAGAAATTTTCTACAGCTATGCAGAAAGAATTTGAAATGTCAATGATGGGAGAGTTAACATTCTTCCTTGGACTTCAAGTGAAGCAAATGAAGAATGAGACATTTCTCAATCAATCCAAGAATTGCCTTGAAGTAATTAAAAAGTTTGAAATGGAGAAAAGTAAAGATGCTGCAACTCCAATGGCAACATCAACCTACCTTGATTCAAATGAAAATGGAAAGAGGGTTGATGAGTCAAAATTTAGAGGGATGATTGGATCATTATTATATTTGATAGCTAGTAGACCAAACATAATGCTAAGTGTGTGCTTGTGTGCAAGATATCAAGCAAATTCCAAGGAGTCACACCTTACAGTAGTCAAAAGGATCTTCAAATATCTCAAGGCAACACCAAAAGTTGGTCTTTGGTATCCTAAAGGTGCATCAATTAATGTTATTAGATATTCTAATTCTGACTTTGCAGGATGTAAGTTAGATAGAAAAAGCACAAGTGGAACTTGTCATTTACTTGGAAGTTCACTAATCTCATGACATTGCAAGAAACAATCTTGTGTGGCTTTGTCAACTGCTAAAGCTGAATATATCTCAGCTGGGAGTTGCTATGCACAAAGTCTATGGTTGAAGCAACAATTACAAGATTTTGGAGTTGAACAGAAAGAAATACCTTTGCTATGTGACAACATAAGTGTTATCAACATTTCAAAGAATCGAATAATGCATTCAAGGACCAAACATATTGAGATAAGGCATCATTTTCTCAGAGATTATGTTCAGAAAGGTAATATCAAAATTGATTTCATTGACACTCATAACCAATTAGCTGATATATTTACCAAACAATTGGCTAGAGATAGATTTTATGCTCTTAAGAACATGTTAGGAATCTTGGATGAATCTAATCTCTGTCAGCCTGAATGTTGTGTGCCTTTTCATATGAAATATCTTGCCATTTGAATCCATCATCACAAAGCCTGAATTTTTCAAAGATATGCCGCATAATTCTACAGTTTCTGAGATTTCGTCTGGAATAATCGATTAAGTATCGAATTAATCGATTAAAATCACTTAAATCTTGATTTAGACTGAAAACAGAGCTTATGTAATCGATTACATCACTAAAATAATCGATTATTCTTCTCAGAATACCATTTTTAGAAAATTAAATCCTTCTGGAGTAATCGATTACGCATCGGGTTAATCGATTACACTGATAAAAATTTCTTTTCCAAAGTAAATCTCACTGGAATAATCTATTACAATGAATGGTAATCAATTAAAATACTGGGGATCTATTTTTCATATTTCAAAACTCACTGGAGTAATATATTACAATTAGTGGTAATCGATTAAATCCCCTGACATTCAGTTCTTCACACTTTAAAAACTTACTGGAGTAATCGATTACATGTCAAATTAATAGATTACACATGTCTCTGTATGTTTCTGAAAAACAAATCCTTTTGTGGTAATCGATTAAATCATGAAATAATCGATCACACATTGTCTTCAACATGTGAATTTTACAGAAATAATCGATTATGTTACGAGTTAATTGATTACTGTGTCTGCATAATATGATTTTAGTTGCAAAATAATCAATTACACAACGAAATAATCGATTATTCAAGGAGTTACTGCAAAATCTGATAGATATTTTGAAAATTGTAACTGCCCAACTCCCACCTAATTTGAATTTAAATTTTTTGCAGTGACTTAATTCATACTAACTGCTCCTTTAATTCAAAATTCAAATTCTTGGAGCCTAAACTTCTGTATAAATACAGCTTTTGTTGTAAGAAGAAATCACACCTTCTCATTCTTATCTCTCAAACACTTGTGTGTTTTTCTTCTGTATTTGCTAAGCAAAACTGTTTTAGAAAATGTCTGCCTCTAAAAGAGTCAAAACCTCTAAGAGAAAGGCTGGTGAAACTTCTAACCCTGCTCCTACCAATAGGTTAGATCTTTGGTTCACCATAGAAAAAGACCGTATGACCTATCTCCAGTTTAATGCCACAAAATAAGTATGTTCCGCTAAGAATTTAGAGCTTGACTGGTTTATTAAGGAAGGCTTTCAATTTCCTGCCTTCATAGAAACCCAAGGCTTAAGAAAATTTGTGGAGTTAAAGGGTACCTTTTACCCTGAATTGGTCAAGGTGTTTTACACCTGTGCCAAGGGATCCATGGATGGGATACTGAGGTCCCAAGTAAATGGAGTGCCCATGGAAATCACCCATGAGGTGTGGGAGGCAGTAGCTGGTATCTCCTTTGAAGGAGAAAGGAAATTTGATGAAAATCCTGAAGGATATAAGAAGGTAGATACATATAGGGAGATGCTCAGTGATCCCCAAATGAGATTGAAAAATAGGTTAGGTACTGGACCCATGATCCATGAGGATAGGCTTCTGCACTACATAATCACATATATCCTCACACCTAGAGCCACAAACCATGCCCAAGCAACAGATGAAGACCTACAACTTGTGTATGGTCTCAAGAATTCAATTCAAATAATGCTTAAATAAAAAAGGCTAGTAAACTACCCATTCCCTTATGCTATGCTTGTGTCTAGATTTATAGACTACTTCCAAATAGATGTTTCAAATGAAGTAGTGGACCACACAAACTCAAGCAACAGTCTCATAAAGACAACATCTCAACAAGCTAGGAATGATCAAGACACCAAAAGGATGGCAGATGCCTGGCCAACAATGTAACGCCTCTCTTTACTCTCTCGTGCTTGGTTTATTTTAGATAAGATATTGTGTCCATTTTTAAATTATTTATAAATTTTTTCACGAAATTCTTTTCGCTTTGCTTGATAAACGATTTTCCTCACCACGGTTCATGCAAATAAAATTTATTAATACACATTGAATTGTTAACAGTCCAAGTACAGTCCAAATAGTTTTATACAAACAGCTTAACACAGCGTGGCACCAAATACAGATAAGCAGGAAATCACAAGCACAGGACATCCAGCTTCTTCATTAATTCTTCCTCCAGTTTCCCATAGCTTACTGATCCTCTGCTCGCCCAAATAAGTTGGGGTCATCACAGGTGTCAAACCACAGACACAACTCGGGTAAGTATATGATAATCAAGGTTTGAATAGAA
>PYAF01001552.1:199462-237594 GCA_007407185.1 Glycine tomentella
CATCCAATCCTTTGAGAAAGCTAGCCAAGCATGGGCAGAACCTCCGTAGAAAAATCGGTGAAAGAATTCATCACCGCTTTCCGATTCGGCAGAGTTTCCACACTAATTTTCTCTCTTTCACTAACCTAAACTCTCACTAAATAAGAATTTAAAGAAGCAAAAAGCCTAGGAAAAGCTCAAAGCAAGAGGGAGAAGAGAGAAATGGCTTGTGAAGGGATGGAATTCCTTTGGGGGGTGCATGGGTATTTATAGGGAGTGTCTGGCCGACTTTGGTCGCCCAGGCGACCAATTTAGGCATGATTTGGTCGCCTGGGCGAGCTTAAGCCCACTTGCAGCATCCATTTGGCCCACTTGCTTTTCAACTTGCAGAGCTACTCGCCCAGGCGAGCATTTTACACTGCATTAGCTCGCCTGGGCGAGCTTAACATACCTTCTGGAATGTTTTTTTGGGCCTTGGGCCTATTTTGCTGGATGTACCTCCCAGTTTTACTTTCTGGTCCCCCTTTTTGCTTGCTTTTTGATTTCGAATGCCTCGGAAATCCTCGAATGCTAGCAAAATAAAAATAAAAACTTGGATGAATCTTCGAGACATATAATTACTACGTTTTTAACAAAACTAACTAGATTAGGGCAAACTTTGACAGATATTCTTAATTAAAACTCAAGATAAATGCTTCAAATGTAATCCGATTTTCACTAAAATATGGCATTTATCAAAATACCACATGTAGGTACCCCCAACGCACTGGATTAGAGACTAATCCTGCTCGTGGTGCATGACTATTGTTGGTCTAAGAAAATTTTACATATGTAGGATCAAACATGATTTCTTCCACTAAAGTGTTAGACAAATATTAATCAAAAAATAAATCGAACATGACTTCTTCCTCTAACAAATATAAATTTTCATGTAGTCACACAAGGCTATTTCTATTTCGAAACATGTTTGAAATATATATATTTATAAAAGTAAATATTTTTATTAAGACAAACATTTATAGTTAGTCAAGTTCTCCAAAATAGTAGAAAGATCCAGATAGCATTGAAGTAGGAGAAATATATTTAGAATGCCACATATATTTCTAATTTATTAAAATATTTATAAAAATTTATGAAAAAATTATTAAGTATAAAAATTTGAATAGAATTTAAACGTGAGTTTCTCTCTCTATTAGAATATGAAATGATAAAATAATTTTCAATTAGTTTATAATATTATAGTGAATATACATTTTTTGAATAATTGAAAATGTAAATTAATTTAGTTAGATACAAAATATTGAAACCAATATTACTTAAAATAAAATATTAAATTAATCTCCGAAATTAAATTTATATTATTCATTAACACCCTTTTAACATTTGTTGTTATGGGTGTTTGATATTATTTTTGTTCTTTGAGAAAAAAATATACTTCCTGCATTCGTATGGATCATTCTCATTTTCACCTTTTTTTTTGAATTACATATGATTATAAAATTATATATTTTTATTAAGACAACCTTAAAGAATGAGAGAGAGTTAAATAGAGAACATATATTTGATTATAGTGTCATATATATATATTTCTTATTTAATTTACCATATAGTTAGTTTAGTACTTAAATGATTAGGTAATATATTTATTAATGTAAACATTGTCTTTTGTAAAGTTAAGTATTAGAAAACGTGATATACGAAAGAATTTTATTCATGGATTTGAAGTTTAATATATTACAATCCTATATTTAAAAATCCAAAATAGTTGAAAATTAACATAACAAAATGTGGTTCATTAATCATTATGCAAACAATGGTTAGTAGGTGGAGATTTAGTTTGACTTCACCAAATATATTGAACTTTGCCCTCCAATTTGACAATAGTATTTAGCCAATTTGGTGGATATATATATTTTTGTGCATTCGTATGGATTATTCTCATTTTGACACATATTTGAAATACATCTATTTATAAAATTAAATATTTTATCAAGACAAATATTTGCATACGGAAGAAATAAAACACGATTTCTCCTATTAATAGTGTTAAACAAATATTAATCAATAAATATTAATTTATATTTAATTAATTATAAATAAAAAAGTGAAAGTAAAATACACAAAAAAGAAAAAAAAGAAAAAAATGTAAAAGAAAAAAAATTAATAAAAGAAGAAAGAGAAAGAGTTGGAAGAGTGAATTGACAAAAAAAACCATACTTTAAACATGTGTCAAAAACCAAGAAAGGCTATATATGTAATTTTACTAGCCTTAAAGTTTCACCAAGGACATAGTTCCAATATTGAAATCTTGCTAGCCTAAAGAGTTTATATATATATATGGGAGGGGATCCACTTACTCCAAGAGTAAGTTTAAAAACTTACTCCAAATTTGAACCCTTTATTTAAGATTAAATGAATGACTAGGATTATAACTTAAGTTCCTCATTTGACCTCTATTCTCATCACTTGTTAGGTGTTTCTTCGACTTTCCATTGTTGTCTCGTGCTAGTTCTTTTCGACTATCATACAAATCATTTTGTCTACCGTTGTTGTTGCACCATCATTGCTGACTAATCTAAGACTCTACCATCGGTTCATTACACTATCATAGCTTCCCCAATCCACTATAAACATAGCACATTATGCACTATCATCATCTGTAGTAATTTCTGTTCATAACTTCAAGCTCTATTTGTTATAATTTTTAAATTTGACGTCTTAACGTATATGGGCTACTATGGGATGTCAATTTGATTGTTTTATTGTTTTGTTTTTGGTGCCCTATATAAGAATTCTAATGAATAACAAAATTTTTTCATTTGCACATGAACTATTTGTTATAAAACCCAAATGTTCATTCATGATTATTTTCCTTGAACTAATTATAGCTTTTAAGTGAAGGTTCTTGGTAAATGTCAATTGCAAGAGACAATCTAGTTAAAAGGATTTCTTTCTTTGTTAGTAATTACTAGCAACATAGTGACCTCTATGACTCTCTATTCGTGACCAGGAAGAAAGGAGAGAACGAATTGAGAAATTTTGCATTTACCTGTCAATGTTGCATAGTCCATAACTTGGATAACTTTGAAAACAATAGGAATACCCATAATAACCAAGCGGGGGGTGAATTGGTTTAAACTTGGTTTTTTAAAAATTATTTATAAAATCAGAGTTAAAAGATCTTAATCACTTTTAAACCAAGAATGCTTTTAATCAATCAAATTGCTCAGCACAAGAAATCAATAGCTCAAAACAGAACTTGTTGAGTAATGATAAAAACACCAAGAACAAATGAACAAGATTACTTGAAGAGATAAAGATAAGAAAATCAACACAAGCAATTTATACTGGTCCACCTCTCAAGAGAAGCTACATCCAGTTTCTTCTAACCAACACTAGATTAGAGTTCCACTATTATAAAATTCTGTTCTTACAAGCTTTACAACAATCCCTCTTTATCAACCCTAGATAAAGAATAGAAATCTAAAAACCTTTAGATTAAGGACAAGAGAACACTACTCTATTCTTTCCTAGAGAACACTACTCTAGAACAAGCTTCAAAGAACCCTTTACAATAGCATCAAATAACAGAATTTACAAAAATGAAATTACACTCAAAGATTATGGAGAGAAACAACCTGATGATCCAATGAATATGAATGCATATGAGTTACCAATCAAGGTTGAATGCAGAAACAGATTTTCAGAACATGCTCTCCTTTATTCTTTTGAAATATCTTGCCCAAGAAATCATACAATACCCATTAGGATTAAAAAGTTGGACAAGAAGTAAGTAAACCCAAAAAATCACTTTAGAACTTTGTGAAGGCTTGTGTGTATTTAGAAATTTCGAAGTATTCAAGTTAAGTTTCAATCCAAGCCTTCTTTCTATTTATAACAAAGTTTTGTAACAAGCTGTAATTGATTAAACGCGCCCAATAATCGATTAAAACGAGTCATGTAATCAATTAAATTACCACTTAATCAATTAAAGTGTTTAAGGCTGATTTCTAGGTTTCACAACGAACAAGATAATCGATTAAACCGAGATGTAATCGATTAATGCAGTGAAGTTTTATAACAGAAGCCTCTTATGTAATCAATTACAATATTTGGTAATCGATTAAGGCAAAGAAACAAGCTTTTTCAAAATAGCCTATACAATCGATTACGAATGATGGTAGTTGATTAAATTAGTGAAAACATGTTTTTCAAGATACAGTAAATGGTAATCGATTAAATCAGCAATGCATTATTTTTGATTTACACTATGTAATCGATTACAAATTGTGGTAATCGATTAATATATTCATTAAAGCTTTTCCAGTTTTAAACACAAGCCAAATAATCGATTAATCGTGATGTAATCGATTAAACTGTTCATTAAAGCTTTTCCAGTTTTAAACATGAACTAAATAATTGATTAATCTTCTGGGTAATCGATTAAAATAGTGAAATTACATTTTTCCAAAAACATTATCCATTTAGATCTTTTTCGAAATAGCTTTGATTCTTTGATGAAAACTCTTAAGCATGTAAATGATTATATGTATGCAAATGCAAGGATCAACAGATTTGTTACTCATACACTTCAATTTGGATTTTAATCTTCAAGGCATATGAAAAGCTCAAAACATTCTTCTAAGTCAAAAAGCTTCAATCTTCTTGTTGCTCCCCCTATATCCAACAAACTTCCCAATGCTACAGATTTAGTATGGAGTTAGAAGATAGGGTGTCGGCTGTGAATTGGAAAGGCAAAGGTCAACTTACTCTTGGAGAAAGTGGATTCCCTCCACACACACACACACACACACACATGTATGTATGTATGTATATACGAAGAATGCTAATATTCACCCTAGTTGGTGTGTATTAGCATTCAACACCAAAATTTTTGAACTAAAAACTGATTTGTTCTTTTGTTTTCCAAATTTTAATTTAAGAATATTATCATATTTTATCATTTAATTTAAAGAAACAAAATAAAAATCTTTTTTTGTTCTCTCTCCTATCTTTTTTTCCATATTTTCTCTCTTGTAAATGTGGATTTTTTTTTAATTTATATGATAAAGTAATATCATGTCCTTAAATTATATTTTGAAAAACAAGAGTTCATGGTTTTTTAGTCCATTTTTTTATGTTGAATGCTGCTGATGCACACCAACTAGGATGGATATTAGCATTCCTCTACAAATATAAATATATAGGGATGAAGTCAAGATATTATTTTAGGGGGGCCAATATCAAAAATTATGAGAACTTATAAATTACACATGATTGATGTATCCAACAAAAGTAACATATAACTATTTTTTTTAGTAAAAGAAATATATAATTGCATTGAGTATAAGAAAGATGCTAACCAATAAGTGCAATCATGGTTATCAAACTCTAGAGTGTACTCGTAAACTCTTACGAGTTTAAGAGTCTACTTGGTCCACGCGGGTTATATTACAATCAAACTTATTTTTTGGCAGACTCGTGGTGGACTTGGACCAAACTCTTGCAAACTCGCAAGTCTAGGCCGAGTCACACGAGTTTACGTGGAAAAAGAATGGGCCTTTACGACATCGTTTGGTGCAACCGAAAGAAAAAACCTAATACTTGTTTAGGGAATTAAGGTTTTCATTTCTCGATACCTTTTGCTTCTTCATTTGTTCCTTCTCTGTCTCCCAATCTCTCCCAGTTCTTCAATCCCTAAAATGACCCAACAATATCACAATTCACGACGAGTTTGAGTTTGAGATCACGATGAGTTCTTCAATCCTCTATTGTTGGCTAGTTCAGTGGTTTTGTTGTGAAGGTCAAGCGTAAGACACGAGTTCTCCAATCACGATGAGTTCGAACGCGTCTCTGTTGTAACTTTTATTCGTGTAAGCACGATGAGTCCCAATCCTCTATTTTGGACTTTTGGTTGTAATTACTTACACGAGTCAGAGAATTGAGAGAAATATGTTAATGTAATAATGATGTGTATGAGAATTTCTTATTGGGGATTGTTAGATTAGGCTTCACAAGTTTGACTTGTTTGAGAAATATGTTCTAATGTTCAAAGGTTTTCAAGATGTAAGTCCAAGTCTATGTTGAAGAGATAATGAAATCCTCAGAATAAGTCACACCATGCCATCACAACTTAAGTTTCAGTTCATATATTATTATCTGATTAATCTATAAATATATTGGTGTCCATGGTGTGTTAACTTTTTAATAGAGACAATGAATTTATAATGTCCATATTATACAACCTTAAGACAAATGAAATGTCAAGTAAGTAATTTAGCAGGAACATCTAACAATATATTGGACCCATTAGTCAATTTAATCATTGACTTGCGTGAGCTTCCTGATAAAGTTTGTATATTAAGTAATTATTACTGTTAGTGCAACTATTAAGTAATTTAGCAGGAACATCACACCAGTTTTCTTTGCTTCATAGTCATAGATCTTTTGCCTAACAGAGCATTGAGCATTGAATAATATATGCTAACATAGGTCAAGTCAATGTTATTTTTTTTTATTTCTGTGCAAAATAATCAAGATTTGAAAAGTATTACTACTTTACTATTACTAATATATAAAAAGTCTACAAATATTGAGTAAATAATGGAAAAAAATGCTCAACTGTAAACATTGTAAGAAAAAAATACCTTTTATAATTGAAATATTTTACATTGTGAGTTAAATAAAAATACCTTCTATGAATTTTTCTTTAATAATATATAGTATAATTCCTATTTTTTTTATTATTCTTATTATAACTTTTAAAAAAACATTTTGTATGATCTTGGTGGTTAGAAAATAGATGTTATTATATCTCACTATATTTTGTTTTTGTTTATTTTGTTTCATGTTTAGTATGTTTGGGAGTGGGACTTGATCAAATTCGTCATATGCCAATACAGGCACAACCATAGCCACAAGTGCAGTAAGCTCCTTAGGTTCAAGACCTAAAAGCAAAAATGCTTTGGGAAATAGGATTGATATTGGGTGGAAACATGGGACAAATTTTTTAGGGAATGGTAAAAAAGTTAAGTGTAACTATTGCTCAAAGATCAATAGTGGAGGAAGTTTTAGATTCAAGCATCATCTTGCTGGGACTAGATGGGATTTTGAACATTGTTATTTGGTGCCAAAAGAAGTTAAGGTGCTTATGATAAAAGTTCTTGCAGAGGTTGCTAATGCATTAGAGAAGCAAAAAAAAATTGAACAATATTCATGAAGAAGGTAAACATACTGAGAGGGTGAAGTCAAATACCACTCAAAGTGGAATAGAAGGGAAATGGATGTTTGCTTTCTAAAGAAGAGGAAAAGAAAAATTTGTTCAACCTAGTGGTGAGGGAATTCAAGAAACTTTAAATCAATTGTACAAAAAAGGTGACAAAGATAAAGTTGATGATTAATGTGCTGATTTTGGTACACAAGTGTCATTCCATTCAATGTTATTAAAAATCCAGCTTTTGCAAAATTTTGTGACATGGTTGCAAGATATGGGGTTGGCTATAAGACTCTATCTTACCATGATATTAGAGATAAGTGGTTGCACAATTATGTATGATGGGTGGACAGATAAAAAAGAGTTCAATTTGTAATTTTTTGGTGAATAGTCCAAAAGGGATTGATTTCTTTATTCATTAGATACCTTAGACATCTTAAAAATAGCTGACAAAGTGTTGAAGATGTTGGATGATGTGGTGAAATTTGTTAGAGAGGAGAATTTAATCCAGTTGGTTATTGATAATGCTGCAAATTAAAAAGTAGTTGGAGAATTGTTGATGCAGAAACGAGAGCATTTGTATTGGACCCTATGTGCTCATTGCATTGATTTGATATTTGAAGATTTTGAGAAACATTTAAAGGTTCATCAAACTACTATACAGAAGGTGACGTATGGCTGAACCCATTAGCCATTAGTTTTCCCAAATCTACCTTGCAATGAAACCCAAACTTCAAGTATTCTCCAAGAACACAAAGTTGTCTAATTTCACGTGGAACAAGGGGCTATTTGTAAGCTTTTAATTCAACAATGGAAGATGGAAGAGAGGTTAGGGATGAAGATGGAAGACACCATGGAGAAGCTCTCCAATAAGTTTAGGAAGAATCACCACAATAGCATTGAGAAACCATTGATAAGACTCAAGAAGTTCTTGCACAAGAACAAGAGAGAAACTCTCACACAATATTCAGATTTGTATTAAAGAACCAAAGTTAGTTTACATTCAGTTTTGGGTAACTTATAAAGCCACGAATTACAAGCTAATGCACATGAAATGACAATTCAAATGAAGCTTGTAGTGCACATTAAAGGAGCCTAAAGCAAGCTTAATGAAGCTTGTGGTGCAAGCTTCTCCTAAGTGACCTTTGGCTATCCCAAACTACCTTGGCTGTCCCATTTTTGTGAAAGGTGCAGTATTTTTAGCTTTTAAGTGCAGCCAACTAATTTACTAAGTTGCTACACAAATTACACACAAGTGCACCTACACCTCTTTACATAATTGCACTAAAAAGCCTTTTTATTGTTTCTACTTTTGCTTCTAACAAGTGTTGGAATTTATGGATTTAAATTGAACTTGAGACATCAAAATCCAACCCTTGTGATCCTTGAGTTGGTGTGCTTCATGCTTGTCCAAATTAGCCTTGATGTGGTCTTGAAGTATTGGGTTCTACCTCTTGTCATGGGTCCTTTAAAAGAAGGGAAGAAGGATCACCTCCTACATTTATGGTAGAACAATGTTGATTAGCATCATGAAGAAGTTCACAAATGGAAGAGGCTTAATTAGGCCTAGTATGACTAGAGTTGCCACGACTTATGTAACTTTGAAAAATGGAAAACATCATTGATGAACATGTTTAGCTTTGAAAAATGGAAAACAAGCAAATTTGGAACTTCACTAGAGGGGAGAAAAGTACAGAATATGGCTTTGGATAGTCAATTTTGGAAGAATGTAACCATGTGCCTCAAAGTTGTTGCCCCGCTTATAGTGGGCCTTCGATTGATGGATTCAGATGTAAAACCTGCCTTGGGTTTCATATATGAGGAGATGGAAAATGCAAAAGAGAAGATAAAATGTAACTTTAATAACATCAAGAAAAGATGAAATTTCTAAACTTTCTCACATTTAAAATTTACTTGTGTATTCTTTAACTATTTCTAATATAGCATATTTGATATCTATGTAGCTATGAGCCCATTTGGAAAATTATTGATGAAAGGTGGGATCATCAACTTCATAGACCTTTGCATGCAACTGCATATTATCTTAATCCTCATTTGCATTATGAACCTAGCTTCAGACATGATGACCCTCAGGTGAAAGAGGGGATGCATATGTGTATAAGAAGATTGGTCAAGGATGTTGTTGAAAGGAAAAAAAAATTGCAACTTGTTGAGTTTCATTTTGCTAGAGGGCTTTTCTCTATGGAAAAGGCAAAGGACACTAGAAAGGTTATGCAACCTGGAGAATGGTGGGAGATGTTTGGTGATGGAACTCCAGAGTTAAAGAGGTTTGTTATTCGTGTTTTGAGCCTTGACTTATAGCTCTTATGGGTGTGAGCATAATTGGAGCTCATTTGACATGATAATTCAATTAAAGCTTATGAATTTATTTTATTTGTTTGATAATTTTATTTATTTAGTTTAGATAGTAATTAAATTTGATTTTTAATTATAAGTTCATACAAAGAGAAGAAACTGCTTATATCAACAAAAAATGAATGACTTGGTTTATGTGATGTATAACTAATGTATGCCTAAAATTTTTAGACATTGATTTTCCCAATCTACCTTGCAATGAAACTTAAACTTCAAGAACTTTTCAAGAACTCAAACTCTTACTCAAGATTTGAAGCAAAAGTTGCGTGAGTGAGGTCCAAGGAATTAAGCAATGGAGGATGGAATTAGACCAAGGAATGAGGTGCATGACGCCATGGAGAAGCTCTCTAATGAGTGTAGGAAGAATCGCCACAATAGCTTTGAGAAGCCATTGATAAGATCCAAGGAGTTTTTGCACAACAACAAGAGAGAAACTCTCACAAGAAATTCAAATTTCTTATTGATTTTGCCAAAAAGTGTCTACAATTTGTTGGAGCTGGCCTTATATAGCCACAATCCTAGTTTCAATTCAAATGCATGTCAAATCGAAATGCAATTGGCAACAAGCTTGTGTTGCAAGCTACCTAAGCTAAAAATGTAAGCTAAATGCAAGTTGAATGAAATGGTAAATGAAATGAAGCTTGAGATGCAAGCTAATGAAACTTGAGGTGCAAACTATTCACGTGATAACTAATGGATGAGTCAGCCACGTGGAGCATGTGCTATGAGAAGTCACATGTTCCATGCCTTGCTTATATGGCATAATTTGAATTTCAAAAGCACATGGGTTTGAAATTCAAATTGAATAACATTTTTTGGCCTTGCACCACATGACTCATTTCCTTGCACTTGGTCACTAAACTCCAGCCACTTCCACGCCACCTAAGCTAGGAATTAAGGTTCCAAAATACAATTTTTACAAGTTTACATAGGTGCTAAAAATCATACAAGTGCACTTACCTTATTAAACAATTGCCACTAAAGGTCTATTTATTGCCACTAAAAGCCTATTGATTGCCACTAAAGGCCTACTTATTGCCACTACAATTACCACTATAAGTACAATTTCTAGCCCTTATTCTTCTTGAATTGGTGTGCTTCTTCATGCTTGTCTAAGAAGTGCAAATTCAATTTGATGTGCTCTTGAAGGGCTAGGGTTCTAACTCTTGTCATGGGTCCTCCATCATCCCCTCCTTCTTGAAAGGAACATGACCTCAAGTTTGCTCCCTCATTTGTACCTACATCACACAAAGAAAGATCACAAACATTAAACCCTAAACCCTAAACCCTAAACCCCAAGCCAAATCTCCTTTATTGAAGACCAATTGCTTCTTGTGCTTATTGGCTTTCTTAGCATATTGTTCCATCTGCCTCTCTACATAGGCCTTCACTTTTTCATGCAATTTTCTAACATAAAAAGCTTTAGACAAAGCATCATGATTAATCATAGCAGAAGTCTTAGGTGTAACATCCTCAAAATTATATCTTGAATTTATAATTATTAAATTGTAGAAGTGTGATAATACTTGGATATTTTTGGTTAAAGTAGAAATTACAAAAATATCCTTGGACATTTTGAAATGACAAAAATACCCCTAAGATGAATGACAAAATTACCAAAATGCCCTTAGGCCAGAAATGCCCAAATATCTTTAGAAATTTTGTAGAAACTAGATGAAATTATAGAATACACTTAGCTGACTAAGTATCAAAATATTTTGTGATAGAAAGCCTCAAAATAGAATTTCTATGAATTTTATACGGTGATGACTTTGAAATTTTATTCATGAAAATTCAAGCATCGGAAAAATATGAAAAAAATGATAAATAAAATCTATGGGATTTTCTTTTAATTGTAGGATGTATAGACTTATTTAATAAAATAGTTTAGTAATTTTGATGGTCAGAAGTAGTATGGACCAATCAAAATTTAGATAAAAGTAGTCTAGTATGTAAGGTTTATGCAATACTTTGTATAGATTGCTTGTGAGTAATTTAAATTGTCATTAAAATCAATTTCTGGGAATCTCTAGAATTCTATCATTTAATATTATCTTTAGATAGGAGAATTCAAATCAAACTTGACTTTCTACAAGAGAATGCCATGTGGAAAACCATAATTGGAATTAGATTTTTATTCATCATCAAAAATGACACATGTAGCATTCAAAGAAGCAAAAATTGTCTTCCTTTCCCCTTAAGCTTGAAGATCACGTGGAATGGTGTGGAAAGAAGGAGAAGTTTCATGAAAACCACTTGTAAAGGCAAGCTCCATGATGAATAAAAGTGGTAGGACACTTGTATGGCATGAATACAAGCAACATGAAAATCAAGCAAAGATCTTTCTCCATTTATCTAGCCTTCACGTGAACCATGTAGAAGATAGGAGAATCTTCATGAATTGGACAAGTGGTGGAAGAAACTTCAAGAAATGCCAAGTAAGTGGACACTTGTAAAGGGAGGATTATGATGAAGACAAGTGTAATGACACCTGTAAGCAACATAATGAATCTTGAAGATTTTTTTTAATAAAGTAAAGGAATCATAATGAACTTAGTTAAGATCTAGAGGAATAAGAAGTAATTAAGTTAGGATGAAACTAAATGAAGGTAATTTAGTTAGAATGGAACTAAATGAAGGTAATTAAGTTAGGAAGGGCAAAAATGTCCTTGAATATTAAATTATTTTCTAAACACTATATAAAGGGAGAAGGGGGACCTTAAGTGCAAAACCATTCTCAAGGCATTCCTCCTACCCCATTCACGTGAATCCTCTCCCTCATATCACTTTCATTTCACTTTCATCTTTCCTTTTAAAGCTTGAATCAAGTAGGAAAAGAAACCCCACCACCTTGAAGAAATTTCGTGTAAAGCTAACAACCTTAAGAAGAGTTTGACAAGTTTAGAAGAAGGATATCAAGGCTTCATCTCTTAGAGAACTTCCCAAAGAAGGCAGCCATTGTTCCATTCTATTTTCAAGACTCAAACTCACTTGAGGTAGGCTAGGCTTTAATCTTTAGTTAAGAAATTTTTTGGACTGATTTACATGCTTATATGTACAGATTTATGACTATTATTTAGGCTGGAAATTTATGTCATTTGAAGTCAATTTTATGATGTAGAAATGTTGATTTAAACCATAGGATAAGTGATGATTTATATGCTAAAATATTAGTGATGTTTGGAAGTATATTTAGTGATCTTTGGAAGTGATTTTGATTATATTTGGACTGTTAGTTCATATTTTTATTATGAGATTGTTTTTTATTAATTTTTAGAAGTAAAGGTTGAATGGTGTGTAGTTAAATGGTTCAAATACTAGAATAATTCAATTTTGAGGATAAAGTAGCAAGTTGGTAGGTGAAAGGAGATTAAGATGCATGCTAGGTTATGATCTTTTCTTATGAAGGTTGAAAGGAATTAGAAATTTTTTTGGAAGATATATTATGGTTTTATTAGTTAGAATACTAACATGATTTGTCTGTAGCTTGAGGATAATCAATTATCATGTCTAAGTTGGTATGATTTTGCTTGAATAAGGTATGGTAGCCTAACCATACTTTTGGTACGTATGATGTTATATATCTTTCCATAAGATGATATGTATTTTATTATGGATTTTATTATGGATGGATGTTGATGTAATTGTAGGTTGATTCATGTTTCCAAGTCCAGTACGAGATTTTGTGAAACTGAATCTGATACTACATAAAGTACGATAGGTAGTGCCCAGGTGCAGATATATGGCAAAATTCATGCATGTTTGCGTAAGACGATCGCAGCGTCTACATCCAGTACGAGGTGTAGCTACATACAGTACGATATGTAGAGGCCATTTGCACCCTGGGATAGTTCATTTCATGCATTCATATAGTTTGCATATTTATTTTAATGAATTTATTTGAATATATTAATGATTTACTATCGTACTAACGTGTTCGGTGGTTTAGCCTTGCCTAATGAGAAATTTTTATTTCTCACTAGATTTGTTTCATTTTTTTAGATGGCAACAGTGGTCAACTTCCTTGATAACCTGAGTTGGTGATGGTATGGAAATGAAGAAAAATGAAGTAGACTTTTGTTTGGAAAAGCTTGTACTTGTTCAATAATGACTGTAGTAACAAGGACTATGGTTACCTATAATATACTAGTTTCAACTCTTTTCTAAGTTATACGTTTTTAGAATTAATAATAACATACGCTTCTTAAAAATTTAATCAAATATTAATAATATCTAGCATAATTTTTAGGTCGTTACATTAGGTAATGGCAATAAATCAAGAGGAGTTTAAGGATTGAAGCCATAGACAATTTGAAAAGAAGATAAGGAAGTGTTCTTGCGAACCACTCTATTATAAGCAAACTCAATGTGAGGTAGGTACTCTTCCCAAGTCGTCAAATTGCCTTTGATGTAGCATTTAAGGAGTTGACCCAATGTCCTATTCACCACTTTGGTTTGGCCATTCGTTTCTTGGTGGCAAGTTGATGAAAACAAGAGCTTTGTACCAAGCTTACCCCACAATGTCTTCCAAAAGTGGCTAAGGAACTTTGTGTCTCTATCACTCACAATCTTCTAGGCAATCCATGAAGTCTCACCACTTCTTTGAAGAAGATATTGGCCACGACACAAACATCATCATTCTTGTGACAAGGAATGAAATGTGTCATCTTGGAGAACCTATCAACAACAACAAATGTAAAATCCTTTCCCCTCTTGGATCTTGGGAGACCAAGTACAAAATCCATGGAAATGTCAACCCAAGGGGAGTTAGGAATAGGAAAAGGTGTATATAAACCATGAGACATTAATCTAGATTTAGCTTTATGACAAGTAATACATTGATATACAAGCTTATGCACATCATGCCTCATTTTTGGCCGAAAGAAATGTTCATGTAAAATAGCCAAAGTTTTATCCACACCAAAGTGCCCCATCAAGTGTTCTCATGAGCTTCTCTAATGAAGAGTTCTCTCAAAGAGCCTTTAGGCACACTTAGTTTCTTTTCCTTGAATAAGAATCCATCATGTCTAAAATACCCTTGATGAGCCCCCTTCTCACACAAAGCAAAAATACTAGAGAAGTTATGGTCACTTGAATACAATTCCTTTATGTGATTAAAACCAAGCAACTTAGTTTCAAGCATAGAAATCAAACAATGCCTCCTTCATAAGGCATCCGCCACTACATTCAATTTTCCTTGCTTGTTTTTAATAACATAAGGAAGTTGCTCAATAAATTCAATCCACTTAGCATGTCTCTTGTTGAGTTTCCCTTTACTTTTCAAATATTTAAGAGACTCATGATCACTATGGATCACAAATTCCTTAGGTAAAAGATAATTTTGCCAAGTTTGCAATACTCTAACAAATGCATACAATTCTTTATCATAAGTGGAATAGTTTAAACATGCACCCTTCAATTTCTCACTAAAACAAGTAATAGGATGTTTCTCTTGAATCAAAACCCCCAATGCCTCAATTAGATGCATCACATTCCAATTCAAAAGAAGCATTAAAATTAGACAATGCAAGAATAGGTGCATTAGACAATTTATCCTTTAATGTTCGGAAATCAATTTCATGTTCTTGCTTCCAAGAGAAGCTCACGGTTTTCTTTATCAACTCATTCAAAGGATAAACAATTGTACTAAAGTTCTACATAAATATCCTATAAAAGCTTACTAATCCATGGAAGCTTCTAACATCCTTCACACTCTTTGGAGTTGGCGACTCTTTGATGACTTTCACCTTCTCTTGATCCCCTTGGACTCCTTGAGCACCTACTACAAAACCTAGAAACACAACTTGTGAAGTGCAAAAGGTACATATATTAATAGCTCCATACAAGGTTTCCTTCCTAAGCACATCAAAGACACTTTTAACATGCATCAAATGATCATTTAAATTGGCACTATAAACAAGAATGTCATCAAAATACACTGCCACAAACTTGTCTATAAAGTGTCTAAGCACATGATTCATAAGCCTCATAAAGGTAATAGGTGAATTATTCAATCCAAAAGGCATAACTAACCATTCATAAAGTCCAAATTTAGTTTTGAAAGTCGTTTTCCATTCATCCCCTTCACTCATTCTTATTTGATGATAACCACTCTTAAGATCAATTTAGAAAAGATAGTGGAACCATGTAATTCATCTAAAAGATATTTAAGTCTAGGGATATGGTGTCTATTGTTACACATAGGGGGGCTAAAGAGGATTCAAGAAGCTGAGCATATTAGACATTAAGTTTAGGCTTTTTAACATGCCAATGACATTTGTAATTGGTGTATGTCTAAGGTGGTGCTTCCTATGATCCATTGCATAAACCTCATACATGTTTTTGCATTCATGTTTTCACAAAAGCATAAGTCTCATAAAAAGCTTTTCTGAAACACAAGGTTTTCATGAATACATAAAAAACTAAGTGTATTATATTTCATGTTTTGGAAAAATGTATTTCTCATTGGTTTAATCGATTACCAGTAAGTGGTAATCTATTACTTGAGAACTAAGAAAATTCTTAATCGATTACGAGGTTATGGTAATCGATTACACATTTCAGAATCACAGAATGAACTTCCTATGATAATCGATTACAACATGGTGGTAATTGATTACTTGGCAACTATTTTGATTAAAGCTTCCTATGATAATCGATTACAACATGGAGGTAATCGATTACTTAGTCACTTGTTTGAATAAAGCTTCCCGTGATAATCGATTACATTACGATTTAATCGATTACTTTGTTTGTAAGTCTTTTCTAGAAAGCTCAAGAACACTTTAATGGATTAAATAAGTGATTTAGTCGATTACTGACATTTAAAACAATTTTCTATAAATAAGAATAACTTGTTTAAACAAAAGAACAATGAATTTCATAACTTTTCTGAAGAGAGAAAAAATACTACAAGCTATTTTGTGTTTGACCCTCAAATCCTCAAGCTTTAAGATTCCTTGAGAGAATTTATTTTTTGGGCAACTTTCTAAAGAAGAACTTGGAGAGAATGTTCTGAGATTTTTCTTTCAACCTTGATTCAAGTTTGGTAATCATTTGCATTCATCTGTAGTGGATCATTAGGTTGTTTCTCTAAACTACTTTGGTTGTGATTCTTTTTAGAATTTCTGGTTTGTGTAACTAGTGCAATAGTCTTTCTTAAAGCTTGTCTAGAATAGGTGTTTCTAGAGGAAATAGTAGAGAAGGATTTTCTTTATGTCTTGATCACAGAGAGTTTAAGGGAGTTAGATTTTTTGTTCTTAATCTAAGTCTGATTGAGAGTGATTGTGTAAGCTTGTAAGAAACAGATTGCTAACAGTTGAACTCTAACTAATTGGTCAGAATAACTGGATGTAGCTTCTCTAGGTTGAGAAGTGAACCAATATAAATCTTGGTGTTCATTACTTCTTCTTTATCTTTTCTTGTGATTATTAATTGTCATTCGTTGGTATAACTTTTCATAATCAACTGAAACTTTCTTGGTATAATTGCATTCTATAAAGATTGGTGTTTGATTGATTGAAAGTGTTCAATGGCTGTTTTGTGATACAATCCCTTTTAACTCTGATTGTTAAAGAAATTTTAATTGGCCAAGAACAACCAATTTTCACCCCTCTTGGTTTGTGTACTATTCATACTGTTTTCATCTATACCTTATGGTGATGTTGTTTATTGCCCTACAATCAGTACACATCCTCCATGTTCCCTCCTTCTTAGGCACAAGAATAATTGGCATGTCACAAGGACTCACACTCTCATGGATTCACTCCTTTTCAAGTAGCTTTTCCACTTGTGTTTGAATCTCCTTTGCCTCAATGGGTGAAGTCTTATATGATGGCCTATTAGGGAGTGAACAACCTGGAATTAAATCAATTTGGTGCTCTATGTCTCTTAAAGGAGCAAACTATTAGGAATTTCTTTTGGAAAAACATCTTTATATTCCTCCAAAAGAGATTGCATGGCTATAGGAAATTTTTCTCCTTCCTTTTCAACATGGAAACAAAGAGAGTTAAGAACAATATGAAAACAATATGAACACACACAATAACCAACAGGGGGGTGAATTGGTTAAAACTTGACCTTTTAAAAATCTTTAAAGAATCAGAGTAATAGAATCATATCACAATAAAACCAAGAATGCTTCAATCAATCAAACCGCTCACCTCAAGAAAAACAATTTCTAAAACCTTCACTTGTTAAGTAATAAAGATTTCACTAAAGAATCACAGGTTAAGATAGTAAGAAGAGATTAAAGACAATAATCAACACAAGAACTTATACTAGTTCACTTCTCAACAAGAGAATTTAAATCCAATTTCTTCTAACCAAAACTTGATAAGAGTTCCATTATTCACAAAATTCAGATTGCGGAAAGCAATAAGCATCTTCCCTCTAGCAGCTGTATCCTCATCAACCTCAGATTGGGACAACTGGTCCCCTCTGTGGTGGCTAGGCCCATCAGAACGACAGCTACCTCCACCCTGGTGGCGACTACCCTCGCCCTCATAAGCAAGTGATGGAGAGGGTCCTCTGTCCTCTCTCCGCAGGGATCTCAACTCTACCATCAACTCCTCATTGGCCTTCAACAAGGCCTCATTCGCCTGCCTGTTAGCAGCCATCTCATGTTGCATAGCTGCCAAGGCGGCTGTCACTGGGTCGGGTTATCCATCTGCACCCGCCATCCCACTATTGTTCCGGGTCCTCACCGTGGCACTGCACATGTCATATAAAAGGGTGAGTTGATCAGGCCCACACTCAATGACCACACATGCAATAGTCATAATGACACCTATAACATTAGTCAAAACACACAATTCACCATACATAATGCTTCCCTATGAAACTACTCTGATACCATAAAATGTAACACCCCGTATGCATCCGGTGCATTAACATTGATTTATGGTTATTAAGCGCAGTGATTATCACATATAATTAATTCGGAAGCAATAAACAAAATGACATCATAAATTGTCATTAACAACACCCACTATACATCATATATGGTGAATTCTCATAATATACAATGTATATCTCAAAACTGTACAAAATCCCTATCAGGGTACAAAACAATATGCATATATCAAAATGTAGAGCTAACATGCTCTCAACCCTATGCCTAAGGTTCTCACAGAACCTATCCCTGCTCGGGCCTCTTGCCCTGGGATCTCTCGGCAGCTCCCTGAGTATCACCTGCAAAACATAACCCCAACAGGGGTGAGATAACAATCTCAGTAAACTCAGGGCCCTTGGAGGTCTTTCCTCCCCCTGGTTCACTTCTATGCATATAATATCAAAATTGGTATTACAACTAGCCATCACAGCTCTGAAGCCATAACAACACATATACACATGTCTCAAGGGTTTATCAGTACCCTTTTATAAAACTTATCAATATCATTTAGCTATCACGACCCTCAACAGTTCACAACATATCACATGTATATTTTAACTCAGATGCAACATATACAAAGTTAGATATATTATATTCCTTGAGAAATATCATCTGCAACAGGTACATTCTCCAAGGATTCACTCACATATATAAATATATCTATACCGTATTGCCTGGGAAAAGATCATCTGCGATAGGTATCTTATTCTAGGACGCACTCAGACATATATGGCACTTCCGAGAGAAGCTCATTTGCAACAGGTGCATTCTCTCAGGTTTTATCACATACACAAATATATTGACCATTTAGAGTTATTCCACGTAACTCTGGCTCTAATGGAAGTCCATATTTAGTCCGTTTTACTGGCCAGAGAACATTTCATCAATCAACACACATAGCCTCAATCCATGTATATCAAGTACATGTTTTTAATCAAAATAGTAACACACAATTTCAATATACATGCATCAATTCATACAATAACCATCACTCCCTCTGGAGTATGGTGGAACACAATCAAGGGGAAACACTCCCAAGAACAAAGAGCTTACCTGCTCTCAGCGCTACACCAGCTCTCTTGGCTTCGTGGTCACAACCACCAGCAATGTCTGTATCACGCCCTACACAAGGCATACAAACAATCAATCAATAACAGTCCTCAACCGTTAGAATGAAAGGAAACACTATTCCTTTCCATTACAATTTCTCTGTCCTCTATCTTAGGGTTATCAGAGCTAACCACCTTATAGGCGATTCACAGACCCTCAGCAGGATCTATCTCAGCCTAACCAAGGTACTAGAGTCACTCTAAGACTCTACATAAACCAATTCCATGTCCTAACCAGACCATATTTCAATGATTATCAATTTCATCAAAATGGTTACTTCAACACGTTTTCACCGTTTATATGGTCTCCTGAACATATTTTGTAAAAGAATCTAGGCTTATACGTATCATAATACCCTCCTTTTAATCAACATTCTTCCTACTCATACAAATATCAGAGCCAAAATCAAACTTCATCAATAGTTATGATTCACAGTTCAATATTCATCAGAACAACCTCTTGAGCATACTTTTCTAAAGAATCCAAGCCTAATACCAGCTCTAACTCAAAAGGGTCACTATTCGTCCCAAAGAAAAATTCACAAATCAAACGGTAAAACTCGAGTTTCTTACCTCTAGAATGACGAGGAAGGCTAGTGGACGACCTTTCCAAGCTTGGGTGTCCGTGAATCGCCTCCTTTCCCCTCCAAACTCAAGGTTTGTGAAGTTCCCTAGAGAAAGGGATCTCTCCGTTTAAAGGTTTTTAGGGAAAAGAGATAAATGATTCTAGCTCAAAGGAGGATTCCTACAAGTTTCATGTTGGGAGCTAAAGGTTTTGGCCAAAGAATGAAGGATTATGAAGCTTTCAAGGTCCATCAACGGTGGAGCACGTCCAGAGGAAGAAGAAAGGGAAGATTTTGGCCCAAAAATGCAAAATGACCCTTTTATTGCAGAGAAACACAGCAAACACATAACACACAGTCCTAAGGAACAATAATGCTTTGATACCACTATTGTAACGCCTCAACTTACAATTTGTTTTTATTGATTTTTAATGAAAAATTCTTTTCAATTTTCTTAAAAGCACTCAACTGAATATAACAAAATTTTGCCAATAACTGTTACTTCAAGAAAATTTCATTATTGAGTAATATTTATAATTCTGAAGTAACATAGAATAAGAGTACAAAAGATTTTCCTCACTGATTGATATTTATAAATTTGATGTACAATAAAATACAGACTGGTATCAATTCTATTACATAGTACAAACAACTAAAACACTCTGTAACAAAGAAATACATCTTCAAACATAACCTCTTCAAAATATTACATCTTCAAACAAAATTCTCTTCTTGTAGACAGCTAATAGTCTCTCTTTGCTGTTCATCTACTCGCCCGAATAAAATCGAGGTCATAGCAGGTGTCAACCACAGACACAAAGTACAGGGTAAGTTTATGATAAACATAATTTAAGCAATATAATATATTCAATATGCAGGTATTCATAACAACATCCTCAAAGATGCATGATTCTCTTAAACTCTTATCATGATGCATGATTCTCTTAAAATCTTTCAATATTTGGTACCAATTGTCAAGATAGCCCCATCCTTGTGGCACAGAACTTATCCGACCAGTCAGGGTCTCCCGGTGTTGCACAGGTTCTCACCCACACTTCATATGATCATCATGGGTGGTGTGATTCCCCATCACTAGAGTCACCCCCAGCTCAGACACCTTTTGTCTGAATGCACAGACTTAGTTCCTGCAGCTATCTGACACACCTCCTCTCTAAGACAACTCTTATATACACCTCCACTTTGAGGCAACTCTTATGAGACACATCAACATGTAGTATCAATTGTCAAGATAGTCCCATCTCAGTGGTCCAGAACTTATCCGACCACTCAGGGTACCCCAGTGTTTCCTACGTTCTCACTCACACTTTATGTGATGTGATTCTGTACTGCAAGAGTCACCCCCTAGCTTAGACTTCTCTTATCTGAACGCACAGACTCAGTTCTTGTAACTATCTGACACACCTCCTCTCTGAGGAAACTCTTATGATACACATGAGATGGTTTCACTTATGCATGACTCATTCATTTTATCAACTTATATGTATTTTCTACATCAATCTCTAATCATTGTCTCACATAATTTACTCAGAGATTCAACATAAATCAAGTACAGAACTCAGCTTGTTACTCAATAACAAATGAACTTCAAACACTTATTCAAACACTCAGCAACACATGAACTTCAAACACTTATTCAAACACAAACAACACTTAAAATATCTTTATCATAAAGCTTTCCTATGCATACCTTATAACCTCTTATGAAGCTTGTCTATCTCTTCCTAATGGTACTAGCTTCTACACGTGATCTTCAAGGGAAAGTGGAGTCTCTTTATGCTTTGGAAAAGAAAGGATGAAAATGAAATGAAAGAGATGGGAGAGAGGTTCACGTGAAGGTGTAGTAGGATGAAGTCTTGAGAATGACTTCCACTTAAGGCCCCCCTTTATATAGAGTTTGGAAAATAATAGAATATTTACAAAAATCTCCTAAGTCATGATGCTTCCATTAAAAGTGTCCCTAATGGTACTATCTTCTACACGTGATCTTCAAGGGAAAGTGGAGTCTCTTTATGATTTGGAAAGGAAAGGATGAAAATGAAATGAAAGAGATGAGAGAGAGATTCATGTGAAGGTGTAGTAGGATGAAGTCTTGAGAATGACTTCCACTTAAGGCCCCCCCTTTATATAGAGTTTGGAAAATAATAGAATATTTACAAAAATCTCCTAAGTCATGATACTTCCATTACAAGTGTCCCTACACTTGTCATGGTCTTGAAGCTTCTTCCTTCTTTCTTCCAAGTGTCCCTTCACCTGGCAAATCATGAAGCTTCTCCATGGTTCTCCATCTTTCACGTGACCATCCAATAAATAGGAGAAGATTTTTCTTTTCTTCATGCCATCTTGTACACATGTCCTTCAAGGCATGACACCTTTCTTCCAAATGTCCTCTTACTTGGCATGTTCATGAATTTTCTCTCTTCTTCTAGCTTATTCACGTGTACAACAAAGAAGGAGGAAAAGATTTACTTTCTTTCATGCTACTTTGTGTAAATAATTCCCAAAGCATGAGGGCTTCTTATCCCTTCATCAATGGTGGCTTACAAGTGACTAGATGTTTCTTAAGCCTTCATGATTGTATCTTATCATTTTAATTTATGAAGCTTAAGATATTTTTCTATTTATCATGTTTTCATTTTCTTAAAGAGAAGGAAATTATGTGGTTTTCCTTGTATCCACATGTCACCTTTTATGAAGAAGAAGAATTCAATTTAAAGATAGCTTCACACATGGCATTCATCGGAAGAAAGTAAAATTCAATTCGAATTCATCTTCACACATGGCCTTTTATAGGAAGAAGTAAAGTTCAATTTGAACTCTTCTATCTAAAGGATAATATTAAATAATAGAAATCTAGAATTTTCCAGAAACTGACTTCAATTACAGTATAAATTGCTCACAAGCAGTCTATATAGAGTGCCACATAGACTTTACATACAAGACTGCTCTTACCTTAATTCTGATTGGTCCATACTACTTTTGACCATCAAAATTACTAAACCATTTTATTAAATAAATCTATATATACTAAAATTAAGAGAAAATTCCATAGATTTTATTTATCATTTTATTTTTCTGATGCTTGAATTCTTCTGAATAAAGTTTCCAAGTTATTACCTTATAAAATTCATAGAAATTCTATTCTAGGGTTTTCTGTCACAAAGTATTTTGATAATGTGCCATGTAAGAGTATTCAGTAATTTCATCAAGTTTTCACAAAATCTCTAAGGGTGTCTTGGTAATTTTTGCCTCAAGGGTATTTGTCATTCACACTAGGGGTATGATTGTAATTTTCACTATAAAATATCTCAACAAAATATCTAAGGATATTTGTGTAATTTTGTCTCAAGGGTATTTTTGTAACTTCCATTTTAAAATATCTAACCAAAAATATCCAAGGACATTATTGTCATTTTCACCTCAAGGGCATTTATGTAATTTCTGCTTCAAAGGAAGGGTAATATGGTCATTTCTATTCAAATATTTTTGTAATATCTCTAATTAATATTTCACACAAATAATTTAAATATAGACCAATCAAATCTCACATAACCTAACACTCACATCAAATAGTTGTGTAAGAAACATTTTGACCAGACATTTGTAGTTATTGAAATTTCAGGGTGTTACAGTCTCACCATGGTAGATCTCCGATTCAAAGAAAAGGTACAATTGAGCTGGATACTCAGAATGCAATTCTAGCTCAAAATAAACTCTTAACTCAACAATTAGAGGCCTTAACAAAATAGATAGGCCAACTTCCTCAACAATTTCAGCAAGCACCTCATAGTTGCCAACAAGAGGAGGTCCATTATTTGCAAAATCAGACTAAACCTCAGCAAAATTACCAAGGAAATTACCAAGGCTACATAGGTGGTCGAGGTTTAAATCAGCCTTATGGCTGGAAGCAACAAAATGATAATGCATATTATGGTCGCACTAACTTTCCTTTTGTAGGTCCCTCTAACAACTCTTATGCAGGTTCTTCAAATAGGGTTCCACCACAACAACAACAACAAGAAACTCAGCCTGATAGAATATCAAAAATGGAAGATACTCTAACTAAGTTTATGCAGATGTCCATTTCAAATCAAAAGAACACTAAGGCTTCCATCAAAAATCTTGAAGTTCAGGTTGAACAACTTGCAAACCAACTATTTGAGCAAACATATATGAAAATCCAAAAGAACCAAGAGAGTGTTTTAGAGTGGATGTCCTGAATGGAGGAATTTCTGACTCCAAGATGTTAGCTCAAGGAAAAGATTATTTAGAGAAAATATCAGTTGAAACATTTGAGAAGATGAGTGAATCTGGAGAAGAATATAGTTTAGATTATCTCCAACAACCGAATGCTTTCAAGGAAATTCCTTACCAACAATCTATCTTTGAGGAATTGTTAGAGGAAGAGAAAAATCAAGAATCAAAAACAAAGGTAAAGCAGTACCTCCACATTCTAAAAATGCTTTCCTTGCAGGAAATTCAAAGAAACCAGTTATCAATAAATCAATGCTCTCTGAAAAAAGAAAAGAAACTGGTGAAAATATTGGAGGAAATACAAAAGCCAAAGGCTCATCATTTTTGTCCAATTGCTGGGAGCCAGAACCATAACAAAGGCGTTCAGCTAATATGACGTCAAAGAAGCGCTCCCGAGAGGCAACCCAGTGTTTTTAATTTTTGTCTTCATTTTTTTTTGTTTTAATGTTATATGTCTTTTTAAAAGTTTATACTTATCTTTTTGAAAGTATCATCTATTTTGTTAGAACTTGGATACAGGTCCATTTTGTTAGAAAAAGGCAAAACAGGTAAGGACGAAAAATGTGGCAGATCTTGTTGATTATCTGAATGGAGGACATCGAGCTCCTCAGCCACGATCTTCAAAAATCAGTGACATTGTTTTTAAATTTCTCTATTGCTTTGTAGTTTAAATTCAGTTACTTTGTTTATTTAGGTACTATGTTTGCTTAAATAGTTGTGTGCATTCATAATTCTTTTTGGTATTGCACACAAAGGTGTTTTGTTAACATAGTTGTATAAATCTTTTTGGGGCTTAACTGATATAACATGTTTTGAAAAGAATCAACAGATATAAATATTTTGAAACTTGTTTTTTTTTGGATTAGACACCACAAAATGATTTTTTTTGGAAACTTTGAGAATGAAAAAAAAAAAACAAATGAATGGCTTTTCAAATATCAACATGAATGCAAGATATTTTTACATGGAATTAATAAATAACATCTTTCGAAACATTGATATGATTTGAACATGAAAATAAACCTTAAGCCCAGTGAGTGTGTGCAACCACATAAATTACATTGAGTGTCCACACTGATATGATTTGTAATTGATTTTGCATGAATTTCTAATTGTCAA
The DNA here is from genome assembly GCA_007407185.1 of Glycine tomentella. Classification (NCBI taxonomy): domain Eukaryota; kingdom Viridiplantae; phylum Streptophyta; class Magnoliopsida; order Fabales; family Fabaceae; genus Glycine; species Glycine tomentella. The sequence goes on from PYAF01001552.1 coordinate 224,987, forward strand.
AACATATGATGCAATGATATGATTTAGGCCTTCTTTCTTTTTAAATATCTTTTAAAGCCACTGGCCAAAAAGCTATCCCAACATGAATATAATGATTTACCATTTGCAACCCTTTTTGAGCCAAACAGTTGATATTTTGTTACCTAGGATAGGAATTCCCTACCTTACCTAAGGATAGGAGAGCAAAAAGGGAAATGATCTGTTGATGGGAAACTTCCTTTGAGTAATTCATGCTATGAAGACTTTTAAATGTGGCTATATGCTATTCATGTAAAAGAAAAGAAAGAAAAGAAGTGAAAGAAAAAGAAAAAGAAAAGGAAACAAATTCCTTGTGTTTTAAAGTATTGTACAAAGTTTGGTGAATAAAAAGATTGATAGTTATCTTGGAAGAAAAAAGGAAGACATAGGAAGTAATGATTTCACTGTTTTATCTGTATATGCTTTCCTATTCCAAAGGTTCTTTGAATATCCAGAAAAACCAAGATTTCTTTTCTAACCAAAAGCCCAACCATAAAAGCCCTAATGAACTTTGTTGATTATGCACTTTGATTTGATAGGAAATGAATTGCAAAATCAATCTATAAAGTATCAGTGTAGGAATTGAGATAAAACACTTACCTGTGAGAGAATTAAACACTTGAGAGGTTTTCCTCTGTGCGAATCAGTCATATGTTTCCTTTGATATTTTTTAGAAAAAATGTAAATTGATCTTAATCTCATTTTGATTATATGAATTTCATCTTTTGGTTTCAAATTCTTGAGGGTAACTATTTGAAAATATGTTCTGATCAATTTTGGGAAGTTGATTCTTTATAAAACATGTTTCCAATTAACAAAAATATTTTTACTATTGCTTGAGGACAAACAAGATTCTAGGTTGGGGGAAGTTGATAAGTGCCATATCTTAGTGAAATTAGGGTTGCATTTAAGGCACTTATCTTGCACTTTTACTAAGAATATCCATAAAAATTTGCCCTAATCTAGTTAATTTGTATTTTGCACTTACCATTAATGTTGTGTATATAATTCTTGAAGATTCATCCAATCTTCTTTTGTATTTTGCTAGATTTTGTGAATTCTGAAGCTTCTGTACACTTAGAGCAAGCAAAAATGGATCATAAAACAACCCTAGGAGGTGCAACAAGCAACACAGGCCCAAAATCCATCAAGGCCCAAAAGATTCTTCTGGATGGTACATTTAACTCGCCCAGGCGAGTGAAACATGCACAAATTGGTCACCTAGGCGAGTTGCTTCTGTAAGTGGGCCTCCAATTTGGCAAGTTGCTTCATCAAGTGGGCCTTAACTCGCCTAAGCGACCAAACAAAGGCAAAACTGGTCGTCTGAGCGAGTGAACTCGAGCAGACCAGCCTCTATAAATAGCCATGCATCCCCCAAGGTTGAGATCACTTCTTGCATTTCCATTTTCTCTCCTCCCTTGCTTCTTGGTTTGTTCTCAAGCCTTAGGCTCTTCAAATATTAGTATTAGGTAGGTTAGGAAAGTGAGAGAAGTGAGATTTAGTGTGGAGACTCTGCTGGAAAGAAGTGGTGATGGGACCCTTCATCAATTCTTCTCTTGAGGAGGTTCTCTCCATGCTTGGTTAGTTTCTCTTAAAGGATTGGATGTAATCTTCTACTTTTAAGTATCTCTTTTAGTATTTATTTATGCATAAGTCTTTTTTATTTATTATTGGTAATTTTATTCCGTTATTAACGCTTGATTCTACTTGATCACTAGTTTCATGAAATTGGATTCTAAGTTTAATTGGGAAGTACTCTTAGAATTTGAACTGAATAATTTTACTGTTTACGTTATGTTGCTAGGAATAGAGCATAACGTTTAGATTGCAAATAGCACGCAATTATGATTGTAATGCTGGGTTATTTACTTCGTATGCGAGGGATCGATATTCGGTAAATATCCTTAGAACTTGATTGCGAGGGATCGGTTCGAGGTTAATTAATGTGTGCATCAGTAAATAATAGAAAATGATTTATACATGGTAATATTAATTGGATACTGAGGGTACGAATGATGAAATCCAAATCCTACGCTTTTCTTGAATTAATTAAAATCATTTTATTAGTTCTTGTACTTTTTAGTTATCTTTTATTTCCATAAAAACCATCAAAACATCAACCACACTCGTCGTACATAACTATTAAACTGTTAAATTCTCTTTGGATTAACTGAGTAGCACAAGTCCCTGTGGAGACGAACTTTTATAAATTTTGTAACTTACAACGACAAATTGGTACGCTTACCAAAAGTCTAACATTGTCCAATCAAAAGACCAAAACCAAAACCAAATAACACAAATGCTAGCATGCATTCTCAAATACAATCTTTTGAACACAATTATATCAATAACTAAGAGTGTCACTAGCACTCCTGGCCGAACAAGTACCAACACGAGTTTAAAATAAAAGAAGTCCATGTTTGAAGTTCCCACAAGTCCCAAGAGGCATTCCAAAACTTGCAAATTTAGTGGATGAGATCACCTAATTAAGATAAGGGCACTCTAGTGACACTAGAGAAACTTCTTTTCTTCCTGATTCTATATCCGAATTCCGTAAGTCTACAAGAGGAGGGTGAGATTCGGATACAGTGAACACATTTGGATGCATTACAGGCCCCTCTATAATTGCATGAATTAGTGCAACCACCTTTTGGAGAGGCATATGTAGGTCAGGATCGCCAAATCCTCTGTCCAATCACTTAAGATCCTCATGAAGTTAATTGCGACAAGATTATTGCCAGAAGGAGCAACAAAGTTTTGCAACAAGTACTACCACTAGTTAGCAGAAAAAATGTTTGTCCTATAATAGTGTTGCCTTAATTTTCTTTGTAGTATGTGATTGTGAGTATATCAAATGCAAACACAATTGAGCAAAAAAAAAAATTGGACACTCCATATACCAACCAAGGGAACCAAATAGGTGTTAAGAGATATTGTCCACTTATGCAGTTATAATGATGAGAACCAATTAGGGAGGACTCTTTAGCCAATTTATAATAATAGTTCGAACCTCATCAAGAATTTTCCCATCAAAATCAAACCCCAATATAGTTGTTTCTGCTTGAGGATTTGAATGAATGCCATTTCCTTCATAAGCAGGAAAAGTACCTCGTATTTTTTCCACCATGTGGTTTACAAGAGATTTACAAGCCTTTCTAATATTCTTTTTCCTCGTGGTTTCAATGAGAATGACATCATCTACATATTTACTGCCCTTAATAGTAGAATAAAGAACTTCCTTATCACTTTTGCCATTTCAATAGAAGAATCCACGCCCGATCTTTGAGAATCCATTGCTTGATTTACATAGTAACAAAGACATTTATGATATTCAGCAAATATTTTTGCAGCCTCATCACACTGTCGATTATAGGCTTAGCCTCTAACATCACTTGCTTATGTCTGCACAATAGGTGAAGAACTCATAAAAACTCATCATTTATTTTCTCCTTTCTTTCAAACAAATTATTGGTATAAAGATAAAAGCACATAAAATGATATAATAATCTCCGAACACATTATTATATTGACAAGCAACAACATCATGCATACATTTAAAATTATAAACATACCCTCACAACCCCTTCCATCCCATTTTCACCTTATTTTCTTCCTATCTCTTTTCCTTTTCCACCACATAAATTATCAAATCAATCACTTTTCCCTCTTCCTTTTCTTTTTTATCTCTTTCTTCCTTTGGGGTGTACGTTTATCAACACTATTAAACTTTTGGAACATAAAACAAAGTGTTTTCGTTATTATATCATTAATTTCTCAACCCATGTCATTTCCACTCTACGTTTTTTCCTACCTCTCCCTTCATTTCTCGTCACATGTTTATCACATTTATCAAATTTCTCTTTTTTCCTTTATTTTTTCTCTCTATCTCTCACTTCTTCTACCTATAACTCCAATATTTATCCTTTCCCAAAACAAATCACTTCCTTCTCTGACCTAATTAACAAGAAATATGAAAACTCCACATTAACAAATCACTTCCTTAAAAAATTAGGGCAAATTGAGGAGAAGAAAAAAAAAAGCCAAAACCTATAATTGGCTCATTCATCGAGCATTCTCTTTCTCTTAGCCTCCTCTCTAGAAACCTTGAGCATCCTCGCTCTCAAATCCTTGAGCTGAAGTATGAACTGAAATTGATTAATATGCATAAATCACAAGTACTCATTATGCATCATGGTCTTCACGTTGCAAATCACATCCACAACCATGGTCTTTGTTCCCATTTACCCATTTTGCTTCGTCTTCTTTTTCTCTCTCATCAGATTTTTTTCAAAATTTGAATAACAAAAATAGAAACCGCTATTTACGCATTCTCTTTCTCCCTCACCATTTCACTTCCTCTTCTCTTTCTCTTTCACATTTCGCTTTGTCTTCTCTTTCTCTCTCACCGTTCACTTCCTCTTTTCGCTCTCATCATTTCACTACAACAACAACGACAAAGGCCGATATCGAGAAGATAACAACAATAGACCCAGATTGAGGAAACGACGCAAGCACAAGATGATTATGGCCATTTTTTCTTTTCTTTACTCACGAATCACCTCCTTTTTAACAGAGAAGGGAGTCAATCCTTTGTAACCTCAACTGCTTCTTGAATCTGTAAATGAAATCATCAGCTTTGGCATCTACTTCTTCGTCCTCTCTCCATGACAGCGTAGTTTCAACTAGTCCTGTCGTCTACAACTTACGTTGCTCAACCTCCTCTTCCTCCTCCCACTGGCTATCCATCGACCCCCTCTCTCGCTCGCCGTTTTCCTCATCTCCTCTGTCTTACCCGAACCGCCTTCTCGGTGTGTGGAGTCCGACCTGTAGAGACGCGATCAATTTATAGACTAAATTTGCTGCAAGAGCCAGGGACTCCAAACCAGTTTTAACTTTATAGGTTTGGGTAGGACATGTGTTTTTGCGTGGTTGTGGAGAGAAAGATTGAAGGACATGACTCGCTCCAAGAGTGAGGGTGTTCGAACCTGTTCCAGTTGGGGTTGGGGTTCCACATGTTGTATTTCTGCATGTCTGAACTTGCATTCTAACTCCCCATTTTTATGTTTTTGTTTTGCTTACCTAACTTTTTCATCCTTCATGCTTTGGTAATATGTCCATCTCTTCCCCCTACTATTCCAACCTTTTCCCTAGTTCAATACTAAGATTTCACTAAAAAAATTTGTGTTGATAAAGCTGTATAACTATGCTATTATGTCAGTGAAAGTACAATGATACACTGGATTGCTGAAATTTACTCAAACTTATAATTTACAATAAGGAATTATTGTTAAAGTTTTTCCTGTGTAGAAAAAATTATTTGTTTAATGATTTTCATGTAGTGGTTAATTTATAATAGTGTATTAATTATAATTTACATACTACTACAAAGATTAGTTTTAACATCGTTACGTTAACATCGATTTTTGGGAAAAACCGATGTTAACGAAAATGCGGTGGCAAATTGGTAATTAAGAAGAGCTGGTTAACATCGATTTTCTTAAAACCGATTAACATCGTTTTGAAGTGTTTTAAGAAAAATAATGTTAACTAGTCCCTATTAACATCGTTTTGAAGTGTTTTAAGAAAATCGATGTTAACAGGAACACGTTAACATCGGTTTTTCAAGGAAAACCGATGTTGTTGTTGTTATTATAAAACATATCTGGCCCCCAAATTACATCCCTTCACTGTCGCGAACACCTATTTTGAGTTTTAGAAACCTCATCTCTCATTCTCAGTCGCCATTTTTGCAGCTGCTACGTCACTCGTGATCCGTGCTTGTTCTCTCACGCTCACTACCTCACTCTCACGATCTTCCAGTAGCCACCTCACTCTCGAACGCAGAAGAAGCAAACCTTGTGACTTCAAAACTGGCGTCATGTCTCTATCCCAAGTTAGTAGCAACTAACCTCGCCATCACCCAATTAACCTATGTCGCAACTATCTTTGTTTTTGCAGTGATTTCGTTTTAAGGTAATGTATCTACTTTGAATGTTTTATTACTGTGATTTCGTTTTTGTTGCCCACTAAGTGCTTGATAAAATGCCTAATCTGTATATGCTAGTTATGCTTACTTTAGAAATTATACGAGCCACAATAAGTGTTCTCAACTTCATGGATCCAGAAATCAAAGTATAGTAATTAAGGCAACACGATAATCTACCCGTCTAAGGCAAGAGTCATGGCTCCATAACACATAATGCATCCCCATACAAGCAACACTAATGGAGACCAAGCTAGTAATACACAGAGCCAAACATAAAATGCAATTCATAGGTAGGGATATGAGCATCAAATAAGCCATATTTTGATTTATTGCTGCTTGAAATGAGTGAACTGGATATGTCCAGCTAAAACTTAGGGGTAATTTAACTCAAAGAAAGGAAAATTTTATGTTAGCATTCTATGGTCTAGAAAGATCATTTAAATCAAGCCAAACATTCTAGAAATAAAATATTCCTAAAACTAGTCGAATGTTTAGATTTAGCAACTATAGCTGCTCAAATACAAGCATTGAGAAAATTGAAAACGAGACATAAACTATGTATCTATGTCGCAATTATCTTGTAATTAGTTGTCATAGACTACGTACCTCTTGCTTGGCCTAAAGCAAGCATAGCTAGCATAGCTCCATTCTAGGCTACAAAATTGTACATTAGAGCTAATCATGTTGCTTGTTTACAATGTGATAAACGGATTAAAGGATCCTAAAAAATATCAAATCTTCCAAATGGTTTCTAAAGGTTTCTCGATTATCAAAATCTCCACAATTGTAACTAGTTGTAATTTTTTAGTGTAATTGGATTTGGAGAGAGACACATTTCATATTTAACAGTAATATTCTGACTAATAACTAGTTGTAATTGTAATTTGTAAGCACCTTTCGTTTTCATTTTTGCATCCTCATCATGACATTCATTGTTGTTGTCAGCAACCATCTTCACAGATACAAATTCTTTCATAAACTGAGCAAAATTTTTTGTGTGTGTGTGTGTCGTCTTTGAATATAACATGTTCAATGTTCAACATCATTTGTAGGTAGTTGTTCTTTTTCTCTTTGCATCGTCATCAATAGATTCGTTGTTGCAGATTCTCAGTGACCATTATCACAGGTACTTACGAATGTGTTTATTATTTTTTGAGATTCTATATGTATATGCGTGGTTTTGTAAGTTGTTTTATGTGATTAGTTACTATTGCTTTATATATACAATTGAAGTTCATTATGAGTGAACCTTAGTTTCCCATTCATAATTTAGTACAGTAATTCTTTTGGACAGTTTGGATTAATGGTTGTATTGATTCTGGAATTGTCCGTTTGGACAGTTTGTCATTGTACCAGATCGCATTGACCATCTCCCAACTTTTCCTCAGACCCATGCAGGTGTCATGGGACCCTACTTTGTTCGGGGTGTATAACGACTACTTCCCATTGTACATAAAGCATGAGGATATTTCTAAAATAATCCACGATGGTCAATGTTTGAACATCTCTATTTTACAGCGATGGATTCTATAAGTCAGTTTACATTGTCTACCATTACATGACTAATTGTTTTATATTCATGCATAATTGACTTTATTTTCAAAACAATAGGCATATGGACGAGTTATGTCTGCAATCAGATATTGCCTCTGTCTATGGAATATGCTAACAAAGAATAAGGTACCTCAAAAAGCCATAATAAAATGATCTTAGAATATTCGTAATATATTTGACTTGCAAAGAAATACTTACTTGGCCAGGAAACATCAGTATACCACCTGAGAAATGTAGGATATGTGTCATTAGGTGCTCCATTACTCTTCTTTCCATCATCAATTGTTGTTGTTGTTACAAGGTTCTTATGATCAAAATTCTCACCCCAAACTTGTGATTTGTTGGGATATTGATAAACAACACTAGTCTATTTGGCCATTGGACTTTGCTTTTAAAAAGGAATTGAATATGCCAATAGCTATATGGCCAATCAGAACTTATGTTATATTTAGCGTGGAGAACTAAGAACGTAATGCACCATTATAATATATATAGGTTGTATAGAGCTAGGAAATGAAAAAAAGTGGCACGTGCCATTAAGGTATAGTATAAAATTCACTTCATTGTAGTTTTATTCTATTTATTGTGGTTCATGTAAGATTTTAATCTCTTAATCATTTTTATGTTAGTTTAGTCTTTAGTTTTTTACTGCTGCAATTAAGTTATTTTTCTAAATCTAATATGTAAATTAGATCTTTTATTTAATTTTTTCATAAATTGAAGCAATTATATTTTACTTTTTTCATTTTGTTCCTTTTTTTATATGTTCCTTTTTATTCATTTTGTTTACTTGATATTCATAGGGGAAAAACTCAAGGCCATATTGTGCACTGATAAATAACTACAACCAACATGGATATAGTTCATTATTATTTAAGGCATTTCCCCTTTTTTTTTAGCCATAAACTAAGCAAAATTGACAGACAAAGTGATAAAGCAATTTATCCTTTATTTGCAATAGTGGCTTATATGGAATTGTGGATAAGTTATTTAATGACAATAAGAATCACCTAATAAAAGCCTACATATTATTGTAGGTAGATCTACCCTCACCACCAACAGCAACAATTGAACTAAAATTATCATTTGCCAACACCATATCTGAAGCTTCCTTTGCCACCTACATTGGATTAGCATAAGATAAAAGAGATGAGTTGCCAAAAAAAATAACAATATTAATTACTGTTCTTTAATCTAACTAATTACAATAATCAGTCAGCAAGACAACATCCAACACTTTAGATTTGCGTTAAAAAACATCAAACTCAAACATGGGCACTTTAAAGATTACCATCCTCCAATTAGAAAGCCCACATCAATCACTTATGTTCACCACTTTGTTAGTTGTACCAGAAACCATAATATGATTATAGTGAAAACAAAATACCTATGTCCCTGAAATGCCAATTGCAATTCCAATGTTTGCAAGCTTCAAGGCAAGAGTATCATTAACACCATCCCCAATCATGGCCACCACTTCCCCTTCCTCTTTGAGAAGCCTCACAATTTCTTGCTTGTGCCTAGGTTCAGCCCTTGAAAACAATACAGAAAACTGGTACAAAATAAAATCTTCTCTCATGCCTTCATATAGGCAGCAACATGTCCACCAAAAACATATTTGCGATGCACCTCAGCATCAAGCTCCTTCTTTTCCTTATCAAACCCAACAAACCTCTTGTCACTATGACGAATATCCTTATCAAACCTTCGGTGAAATATTTTTTTAGGCTTCAAATAATGTTTTCAAAAGATTGGGAAAATTGAAAAGGAAGGACTTTAAGGTTTGGAAAGGAGAAATAAAGGGTTAAATTGAAAGGGAAGTAAAGAGGAAAATGGGAAACTAAAAAGAGAGATCTGAACCTGAAGCGATGCAAAAAGAAGAGAAAAACAAAAACCTAGAGAGAGGCCTTACCTCGAAGGGGGGCGCTTATTTTTATAAGGCCCTTTTTTTTGCCTTTTTCTTTAGGAAGATATGATCAGCCAGGCGGTGGTGGTACACGGAGGAGAGGAAGAGCTTGGAGAAGAGAGAGAGTGTGATGGATATTGGAAACAAAGGGTTTGAAAAGAGAGAGTGATGCAGAGGATTAATGAAAGCAAAAACTTAAATGGGTACAAAGACGGTTTTGACCAAAACCGTCTTTGAACACCAAAGGTATGAATTTGAAGATGGGTTTTACCAAAATCGTCTTTGTATACTTGATTTTTAAGATGGTTTAATTAAAATCGTCGTTGTACATCTCCTTTAATTTACAAAATTGCCACCACTTAATATTCTAGACGGTTTTCTGGGAATCGTCTTATAAGGTGCGTCGTAAAAAACTCATTTTACAATTGTGTTACTCATTATTATATTTTTTTTTGTGACAGGACCTGCATTACAGTCAAATGGACTTTTAGAATATTTTGTAAGGTAGTTCACTCATGTCTAATTATTTGAATGATTTCATCATTGTTATTGTAATAATTAATATATTAGAGTAAAGTTATACTTCTGTTGAGTGTTGATGCTGGAATTGGCTTTTTTTTCCGTGAAATATTTGATGAGTGTCAATATCAGGCCTTCAGCTTGAATTGGTGTTAGGCATGTTTTTTTTTTCAGCTAATTTTCTAGTTACATTCAATGTAATATGATGATTAAGGCCATCTAGAAATAAAACATGAAACAAATCTAGTGAGAAATAAAATTTCTCAGTAGGCAAAATCTAAACCACCAAACAAGTTAGTACGTTAGTAAATCCTCAATATAACCAAATAAATTCATACAAGAATGCATGAAATGAATTTTCCAAGGGTGCATATGGCCTCTACATATCATATTGTATGTAGCTACACTCGTACTAGATGTAGACGCTGCGATCATCTTACGCAAACATGCATGATTTATTCCATGTATCTGCACCTGGTCACTACATATCGTACTATATGTGGTCTTAGATTTTGTCTCACAAATCTCGTACTGGACTTGGAAACATAAATCAACATATCATAAATCAAGATATTCATAATAAAATCCATAAGCAAAATACATACCACCTTATGGAAAAATGTTTTTATCATAATAACATCATACGTACCACAAGTATGGTTAAATCACCATATCTTATTTAAATACGATCATTACCAACTTAGGCATGACCATTGGATAACCTCAAGATACAGAAAAATCATGTTAGTAATCTAATTAATAAACCACAGTATATCTTTCGAATAATTTCTAATTCCCTTAAACTTTCACAAGAAAAATTCCTAATTCCATGGTTGTAGCCGGGATGGGTTGCTGGGATGGTTGTAGCCGGGATGCCGAGTTGGTGTAGCTGGAATGTCGGGTTGGTGTAGCTGGGATGCCAGATTGGTATTGCTGGAATGCCGGGTTGGTATAGTTGGGATGCCGGGTTGGTATAGCTGGGATGCCGGGTTGGTCTAGCTAAATGGTCGTGGCCAGGTTGGTGTAGCTGAATGGTTGTGGTCGGCTTGGTATAGCTGAATGATTGTGGCTGGGTTGGTATAGCTGAATGGTTGTGGCCGGGTTGGTATAGCTGAATGGTTGTGGCCGGGTTGGTATAGCTAAATGGTTGTGGCCGGGTTAGTATAACTGAATGGTTGTGGCCGGGTTGGTATAGCTGAATGGTTGTGGCCGGGTTGGTATAGCTGAATGATTGTGGCTAGGTTGGTATAGCTGAATGATTGTGGCTAGGTTGGTATAGCTGAATGATTGTGGCTGGGTTGGTTGTGGCCGGGATGCAGTCCAAATAATAAAAACAGCCCAAATATCATCAAAATCACTTCCAAATATCACTAAATATACTCCCAAACATCACTAAGATTTCAGCCTATAAATCATCACCTATCCTATGGTTTAAATTAACATTTCCATATCATAAAATAACCTTCAAATGACATAAAATTCCAGACTAAATAATAGCCACAAATCTGTACATTTAAGCATGTAAATTAGTTCAAATAAATTCTTAACTAAAGATCGAAGCCTAGCCTACCTCAAGTGAATTTTGATTCTTGAAGAGGAATGGAGTAAGGGCTGTCTTCCTTGGGAAAATACTCTAAGAAATGAGTTTTTGAAAAAGAAAATGGCTGATAGGTGAGGTAGTATAAGGATGGCACGGTTAAACAAGCAAAGTTAGTAGAAAATAGAAAGCTTGGTTCAAGGAGCAAGTGGTAGTATGATATGTTTTAGAGCTGAAAATTACGTGCAAAAATTTTTGAATGCCAAGGCTATTTATACTACTTTAATCAGTTCAGATTTAATGATTTTAGTTGGGTTAAAACTGATTATAGAAGTTAGTTTAGTTAGGTTTTAACTAGGTAATCATTTCATTGGAAGCTATTTAACCTTAAGCCTTATCTTGATTCTTTTAATCGTTGACTTGGAGGCAGCTATGTAACACCTCAATATTTTTATATACTTATTTGAGGCAATACTTTAGGATGATTAGAAATTATAATTCGCTATCTAGTAAGATTTTTAGAATTTTAATACATATTCTGAAATAAAGTTCAATTCAAGCTATTCTAATTATTAGAAAATTGTATGAGAAAGATGAACATAATCTTAAAAAACTTATTTATTAAGACAGTTTAGTAATATGAACCAACAAGAAAATAGGATTTTGCTATTTCATGAATTTAAAGGAAAATATTGTAGCTTTGGCTCTTGAAAACAAGACTTGGTCGTGTGATTAAAGGAAGGAAGGATTGAAAATCAAGGTTGGTCAAGAAGAGCAGAATTATTTAATGAGTCTAAGTGCAAATAAAATTACTAGAAACCAAGAAATTCAAATACAAAGCAAAAAGAAAACATTATTAGTATAAGACCAAGCATGCTACGGTGGAAAGAAAAAAAAATCAATGGCAGCCCCATAATTGAAGTCCACGTGAAAGTGAGGCAAGAAAGGAAGGGGGGGCCAATTCAAAGAAAGAAAGGAAAAACAAGCAAGTGGCAAGCCTAGAAGAATAATTGGAGACAAGGAGAATCTCCCATAAATGCTAGATAAGATAAGAACAAAGGGAGACAAGAAGAATATATAATAAATGC
>PYAF01001552.1:255216-266251 GCA_007407185.1 Glycine tomentella
GCCACTGATGATGAGAATTTTATGATAACCTGAGATCTCAGACATGCATCATATAAAAAGATAAACATGCATTCTATACATCATAAAAGTGTGGTTACCTGTTGATGAGAGGTTGTGTGGGTGATATGACTTAATTTGTGTGCTAATTTAATTGGTGAGTGAAACTTCTGTGTGGTTATTTTATAAATGTTATTCAGTGTGTATGTGTTTTATTACGTATGTTCTATTCAAACCTTGATTATCATATACTTACCCGAGTTGTGTCTGTGGTTTGACACCTGTGATGACCCCAACTTATTTGGGCAAGCAGAGGATCAGTAAGCTATGGGAAACTGGAGGAAGAATTAATGAAGAAGTTGGATGTCTTGTGCTTGTGATTTCCTGCTTATCTGTATTTGGTGCCACGCTGTGTTAAGCTGTCTGTATAAAACTATTTGGACTGTACTTGGACTGTTAACAATTCAATGTGTGTTAATAAATTTTATTTGCATGAACCGTGGTGAGAAAAATCGTTTATCAAGCAAAGCGAAAAGAATTTCGTGAAAAAATTTATAAATAATTTAAAAATGGACACAATATCTTATCTAAAATAAACCAAGCACGAGAGAGTAAAGAGAGGCGTTACAGCCGTGGGGAGAGCACCTACCCATGAAGATCACATGTAGAGTGGGTGTGAGTCCTATTGCAACACGGACCTATCCTGACTGATCGATCCAACTCGCGGGTTGTTAAGCTATCCTGACTATGGCCATGTGTTGAGAAGTTGAAAAATCATGCGTCGTGCATTTTCCATGCATCTTGTGGAGTATTGATTGTTTATGAAATTATTCTTTTATTTAAACTCTGTTTATCATGACTTATCCTATTTTTGTGTCTGTGGTTGACACCTGTGATGACCTCAATTTAATTGAGCGAGCAAATGAACAGTAAGCTTGACAGTGGATGATTTACAAGAAGATATGATGAAGACCCTGTGGTGGTTTCTATTTTGCTATGTATTTTTGACTGTCTATATGTTGGACTGTATAATGATAACTTTCTGTGGACTGTAATCATGGACTCTATGTTATGCGAACTCGAAAATCGTTAGATGACGAATAGTTTGTTCACTTTTCCATTTTTTCTTCTGAAACTTTACAGGAATTAGTTTTAGGCTATGACACTTAATTTTCGAAAATTAAATAAACCTACGCAAGAAGAAAGAAAAAAAAAATTTCAGAAAGAAAAATTAAAACAAGTAATAAAGTGAAGTAGAAGCAGTCGTTGCACTTGTACGTCAAGAATATAATGAAATACTAACCAAAATCTTAAATCACACAAGATTTATACTGGTTCACCTCTCAACCCCGGAGGCTACATCCAGTTTTTCTTCCAACCAACACTTGGTCAGAGTTCCACTATAACAAATATTAGTTCTTATCAAGCTTACAATGATCTCTCTTACCCACCCTACGTAAAATTCAAAATCTACTTCCTATAGACTTTTCAAAAGACCAAGAACCAGAGATCCCCTCTCTGTTCTTCCCTCTAGAAAACCTTTCTAGAAAAAGTTTTAAAGAATACAAATGTTATATGGACAAACAACTCAAATACAAAACAAATATCAAACAAAAAAACCAAGCTAAAGGTTCAAGAAAGATATCACCTTATAATCCTCAGCTAATCCAATGAAATGAATGATTCAAACAACCTGAGAATGTATGCAATTGATGATTAATACTCTTTCTTGATGATTTCTTTAATCACTAGCTTGAGCACCTCTTTCAAACAATGTGAATTGTGACACACATCACATGTAACTCTCCATGACACTTTGAATCTTTGATTTTCTCTCTAAACTTAGCCTTGGTGATTTTGGGAACTGTAGAAAGTGTTTTTCTCAAGGTTTGCACGAGTCTATTATTTTTCACTTGTTATTCAAACATAGATCAGACTGTTCTATTTATAAAAAAATAGATTTAACTAACTATAATCAATTATTTCGTTAATGCAATCGATTATTTTAACCAGATAATCGATTAAAGTGTTCATCAGGAATCTGGAAATTTGTCACGAACAAAATAATCGATTAAATCATCTTGTAATCGATTATTCCAGATGAACTTAGTTTTCTAATACACCTGTGTAATCGATTAAGTTCCCTTTTAATCGATTAACACAGACCAGGCTAAAAACACATTAATGCATATTTAATCGATTACAAACATCTGGTAATCGATTAAACCAGATAATGAATGCTTTATCAATTTATGCAGAAGCTTACGTAATCGATTATTTCTCAAGATAATCGATTATCACAGAAAGTTTCTAAATCTGTGTTAAGCTTATTTAATCGATTACGAGCCAGTGGTAATCGATTAAAATGTTCATAAGGCATTTTCCAGAAAACATACACATGCTGTAATCAATTAAATGATCCATATAATCAATTAAAACAGTGAGAAATTGTTTTATAAAGTTCTTAGTTGCCTTAATGAATTTCTATTAATTTTCTTATTAATACATGATTAAATCTGATTAAATGTATGTATGAATGCATGAATTAATCAAACCTAATGAGGATTATAAAGTTTTAACAACTGAACCAAGCTTAAAAAAGAAATTACAAATGCCATCAATTGAGTGGGCATGTGAAACATCAAAACTTGTATTCTTCATTCTTCTTGATTCCATGACTTCAACCACCTCAAAGCTAACATGTTGGATCTTCTATCGGGCGGATATGGTACCGCTTTAAGGCTCTCAACATAGCATTGTCTAGCCTATCTCTGATCTGCTTTCACAGTGACAATTTCTCTCGTCATGGTAGGAAATGTCATCTTCAAATGGGGCGTAGAGACAATAGCCCCCAACTCATGTAGAGTTTTTCTGCTGATAAGGGCAAGGTATACGGTATCCACGTCTACAATATTGTACCCGACGGTAAAGCTCCTGGAAAGTGAATATTGACAAAATGTGGTCAGTAGGTCGACATATCCCAGGGTTTCTACCCTTTCTCCTGCAAAGCCTAGGAATGGATCTGGTAAGGCTATATAGTGCTTGACGAAATTTCCAATTTCTGAAAAGTCTTTAGGTACATAACATCGATGGAACTACCCTGATCGATGAGTACTTTTGTCACTTTAAAATTGGTGATTATGAGGGAAACGACCATGGGGTCATCTTGGTTGATAGGGTTGATTCCCTCAAAGTCGACGTCAGTGAACGTGATGGGAGGTAGACTCCGCAGTGGGGGAGTATCAACATAGTTTATATCAATGTCTCGGATGGAGTATAAATGTCTCTTACAAGATTGACTGGATGATCCTCCATATGAGAAGCCACCTGCGATGATATTAATTACACCACGAATGTGCTGGGCAGGTTCCTCTTCTGGTTGGTGAGGGAGTTGACGTTCACATCTGGGTTACGATTGTCATTGTCTTGTTCTATCTTCTGAGCCATCCTATCACCTATCATCATCGATGTTCCTGAATCGGTCTTGTTCCTAGTGGTTTGGAGGATTATCAGGTCTTTTTACAAACCATGATAAGTGCCCTGCTTGGATAAGTTCCTCTATCTTATCTTTTAACGTCACGCAGTCCTCAGTGTAATGGCCATTACCGCGATGATAGGGACAATACTTATTAGGGTTTCCTCCTTGTTTTAGGGGAGTGGGTCGTGGTACTTGTACCTCCGTCTTGAAGGTTTCTTCCATGACTGTGGTGTGATTGACCGTCACGGGACTATATCTTTCAAACCTGGGTCCTTTAGGAAGGAGTTGTGGCTTGTATAGCTTCATTTTCTTGTCGGCCCTGTGGGGGTCGACTCTGATGGATACTTCATGTTTCTCTCGCTTTTGTCCAACTTGCCGGACTTCATTTCTAAACATCGACATTTCTTCCATCTGTATGTAACCTTTGGCTCGTTTGCGTATTTCGTCCATCCTAGAAGGAGGTTTCTTGTATAGACTGTCTATGAACTTTCCAGGTCGAAGGGCTAGCATCATGGAATACAGTGCTACCTCGGGATTGAGGTTTCTAATCTGGACAGTTAGTTGCCCAAATCGTTCCATGAACCTGTGGAGAGGTTCGTCATTTGCTTGGTGCAAAGTCGCTAGTGCAGTGGACGTCAGCCTATGAGTTCAGTTGGTTGCGTATTGCACGCTGAATTTTTCGACAAAGGTGTCGAAACTATCGATGGATCTTTCAGGGAGGCTACCATACCATGTTAGGGCTGCCCCCTTCAGAGAGGTAGGGAACACCCGACATAATATGACATTGTTGTTTGTATAAAGATTTACTTGTGATAGGAGGGCATCCATATGTTCGCCAGGATCGGTGGTGCCATCATACCTCTCTAAATGTAGAGGTTTCCAACCGAACGGAACATCGACTTCCCTGATGCAGTCAATGAGAGGATTACGCCATGGGTTATGCCTCTCCAGTTGGTAGCCCTGTGTTGAACTGCGAATACCTAGAGGGTTGACAGGTTGTCGGGGCTGCAAGGGTTGATGAGGATGCAATTCGTCTTGCGTTTGTTCGTCTCTGGCGGTGGGAGAGAGTTCGTTCTCCTGAGGACGTCTCGCTCGAGCTTCGTGTTGATCGCGTCCAGCTTTCAGCCTTTCTATTTCTTCTTGATACTTGCGTTCCATCTCTGCCATGCAGCTCTGCAGTTGCTAAATGGTGTTGGCGTTCGTCATGGTAGTCTGCGGGGGTTAGACGCGTCGACAGGAGTGTCGTGTCTAACGCTGGAGCGTGTGCTGACCATGAATGTGTGCCAATGGATTAGAGGCCGCAGGGTAAGTTTTACCTGGGCCCCACGGTGGGTGCCAAATGTTCGTACCAAAATCTGAAAATTCCACGTGTGGGCTAGACGTGGCCTAAGTGGACTCCAAATTATGCACGTTGGGTTGTGATTCGGCTTTGTTTAGGAAAGGGACCTGCAAAACAAAGTAAAGACACTCTGACACTCAAGTAAGTACATCAGTTATGGAGAATTATTGAGTGTTATATCATAAGAATAAGAGTATTCGAGTACTGAGTTTCAAGTACTGAATGGAGTGTGAATTGAGTGTTGAGTGAATTAGAGAGAACCTGTAGGGTTGTATTTATAGCGTGGAGTATAGGCCTTGGGCCTTTGTTTATTGATAATTTGTTGATAAGATAATAAAGATAATAACAGACAGTTACTAATTCAAAATAGAAGATAATGTGTACCTTATTGATATACTGTTACTTGTAGATAAGTAACAGCTTATAGATAACTTGTTGAGATATTATAAGATAAGGTGGTTGCACCTATTTGAATATCCAGGTATATTTGATATGTTGTTAATAAGGAGATATGCACCGTCAGCATTAATGTTCCTGTAGCGGATTCGTGTTTGGGCCCTTTTAGCAAGTTTGTGTTCGGGATCCTGTAACAGATTCGAGTTCGCGCTTCTGAAGCAGTGCTGATGAGGAACACGTATTTGTGTGTCCGGGCTCCTGTCATAAGTCTATATCCGGGCTCCTATAGCAGTGCAGAAGAGGAACCCGAGTTCGTGTGTCCGGGTTGACACTTGGAGAGTAAATAATCACTATTAATGTGGCAGTGCTGACATGGAGGGTGTCCACATGTACAGTGACCTTTATGAGACGACTGCGTGTCATTTAACTATTTTGGATTGTACAATAGTTTAAAATAATCTCTCTTTTTTTTGACATTGTAACAACTACACTGAAGGGATGTCAAAGAATCCATGTATGTTTTAGATAATAAATATTATTTTAACAATATGCTTTGTGGTTTATTATGTGAGTACTTATCCCTCCTCCCCCCTTAATAAACTTTTTCTTGTGTTTAATGTATGATACAAATGTAATACTCTTTGCCTCTTAATTTAAAGAATCAAACTATAGATTTTGATAATTAGTTGTCTCGTTAAACTTCACTTTTCCAAATTCAGCAAATCCTTTCATGAATTTGGCTACAACAGAGATTAAGGCAACACTAGTTGAGAAATATAGGCGCTCAACATATGTTAGAAGGGCAAAGAACAGAACTCAAGAATTGTCTACCGATGTATGCATTTCTCTACTTAGCTCTACACTTAATTAATTCAACTGATACAATGATGAACTAAAATCCATTTCAGCACAATAACATTTGATAATTGATAGGATAATCATAACATATTAATTATGTTGATGGTTAATTGATGTGTTACATGCAGGAAGGGCTTCACCCTCCAACATAACATGATAAAACTAGTATTTTATCGAGAAAGGCTTAATGTATACTATTGAGTAGCAACATATATTTTAGCTAACTTCTTTTCTTCATTCCCATTCTTGGTTGCAATTGCTCTGACATCTAGCACCATTACGTATAACATAGTGAAATTCAGGCCAGGAATCAGTCACTTTGTGTTTTTCTTTCTCAACATCTACAACTGCATCTCCATAATAGAGAGCCTCATGATGGTTGTAGCTTCACTTGTTCCAAATTTCCTCAAGGGAATTACAAAGGCTAGAATAATAGTAAGAACAATTATAATTTAGGCCTTCACTTGTTCTACATTTTGAGTAGTATAAGTAAGTGTCAACCCTATATTTAAACTGGGCCAATACTATGGATAAATTACAATAACATGCTCTAATAAATTTTAAGAATGGATATAATACTGATTGCACATTTTCTGGCTTATGATGGATTTGTTCAATTCTAGGGTGCGATTCCACTATGGTCATCCAAGTGTTTTTGATAGAATTTTCCACATAACTCAAGGAGGAATTAGCAAGGCATCTTGTGGCATCAATCTGAGCGAGGATATTTTTGTTGGTACCATTCTTGAAAGATCTTTCTGTGTTCGACATCAATATAGAAACACTTTGGAAAAATTAACTTTGTTGATTGTGGTTGTTGTCATTTTGAGCAACACTCTACTTTGCTTAATGAATTAATGGTGAGAATTTTGATTTGTTGCTTTCTGTTGGTGGTGTGCAATTATGATCATGTTGTATTTTCACAATGTGTCTACCCACTTGGCTTTGGTTATTCATTGAGTTTGTCTGCAACAGGGTGACTTTATTGCAACAACCTCTGGTGCAAATGAGGTGCTTCAATATAAGATGCCCTTCTCTAATGAAGATCAAGAGCAGCGAAGAATGTCTGACATGTCAGATTGGGTTTCAAGTGTCACATCTTCTGCTGAAATCCAGGTATTTTTTTCATAATCATCTTTGTTAGGGTCCTGTGAGAGAAAAGGAACCGATGTTTAATCCAAGCATCTTAAGTTAGGGGTGATTGTGTCATGGCTTTAGACAAAAATTCATTTGAACCAAATACAAAAACAATATGCGGTCTGGATTTAATGCAATATCAAATTCAAACTAAATGTTTAATTCGGTTTATTGGTTTTTAAAATTTATTTTTTATGACTTTCAAAATTGTTTTTAATCTGACAGCTAATAAAACAAAAGTTAGAAAATAAAATTAATTCCAAATGAGTTGTGAACAATCCTTAAAAAGTGTCAATTAGCTATTAGACTGGTTGTTACATTCAGAGTGATTGATTTTCATAGATCATCTATTTCCTCTTTAGAGGGTTAGACTGGTGAATGGGTGAAACAAATAGTTTACTTGTGGCTGTCTAGGTCTGCACAGTTTTTTCACATCGCCAAATAATTTTTCAAGCACTCTTTGTGTTGCAATAAGACTTAGTGAATGTACATAACAAAATTAAGCAAAAAGGTTTTGTTATTTTTTTCTTGGAACAAAACATAAAATAGAACTCCATATCTTGTGACCCATTCTAATAATGGCTATGAAAAGTACTTTTCCTAAGAAATTTTCTCTACATATCACTCTATATCAGTCTAGTAATTTGTTCTGCATTGTTTGTCTTTGTATGGCATTTACCACTGTTTTTAAATTTTCCCAACTTAATGGTTTTCATGATTTTGTGTTGTAGAGATGGAGGTTGCTTGTATGTTAATTGACTTTTCATGGACATTGTGTCAGTGGTTGATGCCAGTAGAAATGGACTTCATATTTGTGCTATTGCTATTGGGTTGCTTATGTTCTTTTGTGTTTCCTGTCCCACAAGGTACATCCTTTTGTTCTTATGGTACTTAACTCATTAGCAAATATAAACTATGTAAAATTTAACTGCTAAATGTACATACATTGTTTTTATTTTTATGGGGATAAAACATAGCTTTTCAAACTTTAATTTTCAATTCATTTATGAGGAATACATGGATACATGCAACTGTTTAAGCTTTTAATGTGTTTTTCAATATTATAGGGAGAAGAATAAAGGGAACATGACATTTTTTTTAAAAATGACATTCTACATCGGTTATGTAATAAACAATGTAGAAAGTGACTATACAACATCCATAACAAGAAAAATCGATGTGGAAAAAGCAATTTCTACATCGATTTTATAAAAACCCGATGTTGTAAGTATTATACTACATCGATTTTTGTAGAACCAATGTTATTTTGCACTTTAGATCATCGGTTTTCATAAAAACCAATGTTGAATTACGAAAACAACATCGGTTTTTATAAAGCTTAAATCAACGTCGGTTTTTAAGAAAATCAATGTTGATTTTACATATTTTTACATTTTTTCGTTAATTTCTTATTAGGAGATGTCGAAATTCTTAAAAATCGATGTTGTGTAGTTATGTTAACATTGATTTTTAAAAATCGATGTTACCTTTAATACTTTCAACGTAGGTGCTTTCAACATCGGTTAAAAACCGATTAAACGATGTGGAAAGCGATTTTTCTAGTAGTGCGAACTAGTAATATTTACTACTCCTTAATATCACAATCTTATATATTGGCCAAGTGCTACAATGTAGAATTGTATGACAAGAATCTATTTATTTGTAATGGAACTTCAAACTCATGCTATACACCTTGGGCATGGCTTCTCAAATTAGACGGTACAACTGATCAATGAAGCTAGAGT
The DNA here is from genome assembly GCA_007407185.1 of Glycine tomentella. NCBI lineage: Eukaryota > Viridiplantae > Streptophyta > Magnoliopsida > Fabales > Fabaceae > Glycine > Glycine tomentella. The sequence goes on from PYAF01001552.1 coordinate 264,167, forward strand.
TATACACGAGTTCCCCCAGCTCCAAGACGAGTATCTTTAATATGAGGTGAAACAACGCGGACGACACAACCATAACTCTCTAGTATTTCACAAGCAACAGTCAACCCAGCAAAAAAGTTCCAAGTCATCTTGTCTTCAATCATATTATCATACAACAATTATCGTCTATAAGGTGTGAGTGAGTGCATTTGAGTCTTCAGGCAGGTTCATAACCAACAATTAATTTCCATTATCACAAAATTCAATTCCCTTGGACCAAAACACTCATTCAAAGATTATTTAAATAAAAGCAACAAGTGCTTGAAAGATGTCATAAAATCAAGTGCTATGTGTACCACAAAGAAGTGTTCAAATATGAACAATATAATGGTAATTTTATGGATGGCTCCACATCTCCATTGACTTATAGACATGTTACTATGGTTATGAATCATGCAAATTATAAGTTGGAAAAATGTGCAATATTTTCTCATATTAACATCCTTAAACTAAGCACTAATTCCCTCACAAAATGGCATCAATACGCTGTTTACCAAGTCCAAGACATTAAATGTTCCTAATTTTTCCATGGAGATGTTTCAAATTTGCAAAATACATGAACAAATCAATTTCCAGCTTGTTCAAAAGAAAAGTGAGCAATTATAGTAGGGAGTGGGAGTGGGAGTGGACTGAAGGTACCATATATTTCATATCAAGTCCATCATCATTAATAAGTACAAGGGTACCACAAGCTATTGTTGCCGTAGATACAACTTTAACCTTTCCTCCAACATGTGTGTAGTAGAGCACCTTCAATAAGATTGTTGAAAGCCTAACACAATGCAGGTTCTTCTACAACAACTAGCAAAGATGATGATGAGAGTTCTACTACACGTTTTTTACCCTAGGCAAGTGGTCTCACTAAATCCACCAAGTCTGCCAATAAATTCAGAAACATTGCATGATCTTCCTAACATTAATGAAAAGCATAAGCAAAATAAATGAGAAAAAAATTTAACTATTGAAAGAAAAAGAAATAAATATCTAAAATAAATATCTAAATTAAACTCTTATTTTTTGTTTGATTTAATCTCAAATTTTTTTCTTAAGCTTGTCACTAGTTAACCTAATTCACTTTTGGTTCATAAAGTACATCCAACTATGAACTATTCAAAAAGTATGAGAGACTTGCGTCCGATTATGTTTAGTTCAACGCTTTTGACGACTGCTAGACAATATACAAGTTTGCCCTGTAAAATGATAAGGAAAGGAACATATTATCAGTTATATGTGTATCCTTAAATCTAACACTATTGTTGGATACATATATTGAAGAGAAATCCAACTGGAACTACCATCTGAGTTGAGATAATAATTATTGGATTGTAAATAGCAAAAGGGCTATCACTTAGTAAACTCACACTAGGAATCTGACTAGTATTTGCATCAGGACTGTCCATCAAAAGAAAGAATTCTTAGCTCTAAAAGAAATTGATAAAGTGAATTAAAAAAATAATATTCCAATAGTTATATAACCTTATATCATAACAATATTCAAAAGGGATTCGTGAATCTGATCTATGCCGCCTTCCTTGTACATGGGAATGAAACTGCAATATAAAAACTTTGGTAAGTTGTCTACAAATAACATCTACCTAAATGTAAGCAGATTTTGTCCCATTTTAGTACTTACACTCTCGGTTAGCCTTGTATAGGTTGGATCAACCAAATATGAGAAGAGGTCCCAGAAACAAAAAGAGCTGTGAATTCCACATCAATTAGAATTGTTCCTACACATACTTGAGTGACTGATGTTATAGGTATAGCTGTGAACTGTATCCAAGCATAAGAAAAGTTATTTTTGCAAGTATTAATATTACTTTAAATTCAGATAATAGAGGCAAGTAACAAGGTGTAACACCCCAATATTTTTATATACGTGTTAAATGTGTAATTTAGGAAATGTTTTAGATCAATTAGTAATATGTGATTAAAGGATTTTTTACCTAGAATAGAGATTAGAAAAATTTCAATACAATACTCCTAGGTAATAAATTACTAATAGGTGACAAGAAAATCTAGAATAGAATTTCTAGGAACTTTACT
>PYAF01001552.1:266351-278252 GCA_007407185.1 Glycine tomentella
TAATGTTATGACATAGCCTTTTATGTTTTCTAATCTACTTGTGGATAAATCCAATAAGATTTACTATCAAACCTTTATTTCAAAATCATTTTCAAAACTTCACTTATTTTCAATTAATTATTGGTCTTTTTAAAATAAATTATCCGCTGCAAATAAACTAAATACGAATAAAATGAAAGAGTGAAGTGGTGGTTACACAAGGAATTACCACTTACTGTGATGGGTTCAGATTAAACGGAGTCTCATCATGATCAAAACTTCCCTAGTCCCCAAAACTTATCCTTCCAATGCCATCATGTTTGAAACACATGAAGAATGAATCTGTTGTAAATCCTTCCCTTGATAACATGCTAGGAATGTATTGGAGGTTACGGTGATGCAATGGCGAAGTGCATTCAAAGGGGGTTTCGAGAGAGAGAGAGTGTGGGTTCAAAGTGAGAGAGGGGGTTTCAAGACAAGGAAGGAGGGTTTTTGTTAAAAATTGATGTTATCTAAACACTCACAACAAGTTTTTAAAAAACTGATGTTAAGTGAGTATTTACAACATCAATTTTTAAAAAATCGATATTAAGTGAATATTTACAACATCGGTTTTTAAAAAAACCGATGTCAAAATCGTCTTGCTAATATCGATTTTTCTAAAAACTTACGTTAATGATGAAGTTTTAATTACAAAAATGTTATCATGCATTTTATAACATTGATTTTCATCAAAATCGATATTAGCAGGGATATGATTTTTATAGTAGTGATTTCTTAATACTATACAGGGGCGTACCTACAGTGGGGCAAATGTCCGCACGTGCGGACATAAAAGTTTTGAATTTTTTTATTTATTATAATACCTTACCTTTCCTTTCCTCTTCTGCACAAAAGCATGTTGACCTCTCCTCCTCTGCCACCGTCGGCCACCAGAGCCTTCTCGCGCAACACCTCCGATCTGGGTTCTCGCATCGACACCCTCATTCGCCGCGCCATCGTCATGGGCTTCCCCTCATCTCGAGTCGCGACTGCATTGGTTTGCTCCCTCGGCCTCGGTGCAACAGCATCGACAATAGCTTCCCCTCATCAGCTCGTCCACACCCTCGTCGTGACCACCGACCGTACCCTTGGCCTCTCGCTCTCTCCTGTCTTGGTGTCTCCCACGACCACCTCGGCACCTCCTATTCGTACGAACACTTTTTTTATTTATTTTCTATTATAATTTTTTTTGCTTTCTTGTTTTACTTTTTGGGGTATTTGGGGTTTGAAATTAGTGCAATGAGGGGGAAAAGAATGGATTTTTGGAGTGTGGAGGTGGAAAGAGGAAAAGGGTATGGATTAGAGAGGTTGAAACTTGTGAATGAGCACTAGGTGTTTGTGAAAAGTGCTCTGAGGATGTATGAAATAATATCCTGATGAAATAAGATGAGAATTGAGAATGGAATTTGCCCTTTTTGTGTGTTTGCTAAAAGAGGAGGGGATATTGGAAGCCATTGAAGTATCAAAAGAGGTTACAAGAAGAAGAGAAAAGGTGTGGGTGGAAGTTTTAATCTGATATGGTATTAGAATATTGATTAAATGTAGCCTAAGAGAGTCAAGTACTCACAAGATGATATGCAGAGAAACTAAAAAATAGAAATGTAACTAACAACTAATAGTTGTCATAACAACCAATAACAGAAAGTTAAAATAAGAAACTAATTCACTAAATCAGTTAGGTGTATCTTCTGTCATAAACTCCTCACAAAAAGAGTGAAATGTGTCAAGGTTTTTGTGCCTGTATGTGATAGAGATAGATAAAGTGAGGGTATGAAGATTTTAAATCATTAGTGTGTTTACCAAAATTGTTTCTATATGGAAATTGTGAACTAGATGCCTGCACTATGTTTATTGATTATGATTTTACTTCAATAGTTCATTTTACTTCTATATTTAATAAATTTAGTATAGTGTTTAATAAATGTCCAAATTCTATGTTTACTTCTACAGTCTGTCTAGAATCTACTTCTTAAGTTTTGTAATTATTCAGCACTCTTGCGGCTCTATTTTTGGTATAGTTATAGTCTTTATATTTTTACTAATGGTGCTTACTATTACTGTTTAATACTAAATTTGATATAGGATGGGTGATTCAGTTGAAGAAATTATGAAAGGATTTTCTTGTTACTTTGACAAAGCACTACCAGTGATGCTTTTTTACAAGAACGGGCACCAACAATACCAAGAGGCTTGTCCATCCAATGTCTTTCCTTCTGCTATATATGGTGATGAGCATTTGTTATGTCTTTTTGGTATGCTCATTTGTCTGCCACAAGAGCTTATTATGTAATGACCTAAATTTCTACTTATTCTTATTAATTTTATTATTACTTAAAGATAAATTTTCTAAGAAGCGTATATTTGTAAAAATTCTAAAACATAAAACTTACAAAAGTTTTGAAACTAATACATTATACATAGCCATAGTTCTTGTTACAAAAGTCCATATAATACAAGTACATTACTTCCCATACTTCAATTTAGTACATAACTTCCTCACTACTCCAGAGCTTCAATGAACCTGACCATGGTTGTCATCTAAGAAAAACATGAAACAAAACTTTGTGAGAAATAAAATTTCTCAGTAGGCAAAGCTAAATCCCAACTTATTAGTAGGTTAGTCAATCATCAATATTCAAACACATCCACAAGAAATATGCAACTATATGAATGCATGAGATGAACTATCTCAGGGTGCAATGGCCTCCACATATCGTACTGTATGTGGCTACACCTCGTACTGGATGTAGACGCTGCTATAGTCTTACGCAAACATGCATGAATATTGCCATGTATCCTGCACCTGGGTACTACATATGTAGCATCAGATTCTATTTCCCCAAAGCCTCATACTGGACTTGGAAACATGAATCCACCTATCTTATCACATCAATATCCATCCATAATAAAATCAAATCGAAAATTGAAACACATATTACCTTATGGAAAATTATTTTCATCATATCATCATATGTACCATAAGTATGGTTACACCACCATACCTTAATCAAGTAAGATTATTACCATATGCATAACCAGAAAATAGCCTTAACTACAGAAAAATTATGTTAGTAATCTAACTAATAATCCTCAATATAAATAATATCTAATTCCTTTAAACATTCACAAGAAAAGATTCAAACCTAGTATACATCTTAATTCTCCTTTCACCTAACACCTCACTAATTAATCCTCAAGATTGAATCATTCAAGTATTTAAACCATTTACCTACATACCATTCATCCTCTACTTCTAAAATTTAAATCAAAATCTTTCCATAAAAATATCAACAGACAGCCCAAAATATCATCAAAATCACCTTCAAAAGATCATCAAATGGGCTTCCATACATCACTAATATTGATGGGTATAAATCATCACCTATCTTATGGCTTAAATCAACATATTCTCATTAAAGAATAAACTTCAAATAGCACGAAATTCAAGCCTAAATAATAACCATAATTCAGCCTTTTTTACATCGGTTGACAACCGTCTTAGAAATCGACTTTCTAAGACGGTTGTTACATCACAACCGTCTTAGAAAGTCACATTCTAAGACGGTTGTCACGATAGAACCGTCGTAGTATACGACATACGAAGATGGTTGTTACAAAAGAACCGTCTTAGAAAGCCACTTTCGAAGACGGTTCTTTTGTAACAACCGTCTTCGTATGTCTTATACTACGACGGTTGGCGTGGACAACCGTCTTCGTTTGTAAGAAAATTTACTTAAAAATAAATTATGTAAAGGATACTACGACGGTTGTCGGTTGTAACCGTCTTAGATGACCACTTTTTAAGATGGTTAATGGATACCAACCGTCTTAGAAAGTTACTTTCTAAGACGGTTCCCGGTTACCAACCGTCTTAGTAAGATGCTTTCTAAGACAGTTCCCAGTAACCAACCGTCTTAGAAAGTGTCTTTCTAAGACGGTTTCCGGTTATCAACCGTCTTAGTAAGATGCATTCTAAGACGGTTCCCAGTAAGCAACCGTCTTAAAAAGTGTCTTTTTAAGACGGTTCCAGGTGATCAACCGTCCTTGTAAGCGGCTTTCTAAGACGGTTCCGGGAGATCAACCGTCCTAGTAAGTTGCTTTCTAAGACGTTCCCAGTTATCAACCGTCTTAGTAAGTGGCTTTCTAAGACGGTTCCCGGTGATCAACCGTCCTAGTAAGTGGCTTTCTAAGACGGTCCCTGTTATCAACCGTCTTAATAAGTGGCTTTCTAAGACAGTTCCCACTAAGAACCGTCGTAGTTTCGTGCGTTTTTTTTATATATATAACATACTTTTTTGGAATTTTTTTAACACTCAGATAATAATAATGCCAATGAAACTTCGGAAGTCTATAAAAATAAATACCATTTCATTAACAACATTGCAGTAACAATATATAAAAATTACAATGGTAAAAATAACAAATGGGCAATACAGAACAGAATCTACTATTCTAATACTGTCATGTTTGTATGTTCGAGCATATGTGACAGCATCTTTACTAGATAATTAAAAGCTACAAACACAAACAACCCTGGCTGTACTAAAATGACTTCTACAATGACCAACTATATGCTCCCAACCAATTGGCTCCTAAACTGGAAGGCGATTTGAAGCTATCTCCTTCAATAATCCATATCAATGGTACTGAACAAAAAGGCTCTTGCATAAAGCTGCACAAATATAAAACTCAGTAATCTTAGCATGTAAAACTGAAAAGAAGACATTAATGAAAAAGGATAGACAGAGGCCACACAATGTTGACTGCCTTGGATTGTGTGTTAACACCAGTGATAGCAGATGCCAAAGGCCAATACAAAGAATGCAGCTGTGTTGCCGACCTCCTCTGCATGACAAAATTTCAACTCAGTTGTGCAAATAATCACATATTGAAAATGGAACGTGTACAATATTACAAGGAACAATGGGGATGCCCGCTTACAGCTTTCCGTGCCAGACATCGCTGCTTGCCTCCACGGCTCGCCAGGGGTTTGATTTCAATGCTTGTGTCTACAATGGTGAGCTTTTCTTCTTTCTTTTTTGGGCCATTAAATGAGCCGCAAAATGGGTGAATTGATTCGTGTTTACTTGAATGGTTTTGAAATAGTTGTAATCACTAGGGGTTTGGATATGCAGATGTGTTCCTGTTTAGAGAAAAAAATCATAAACACTTGCAGGAGAAAAAAAAATGAAAGAAGCTTCTTTTGCAAGTCAACATTACCTCATTTATAAGTTAATATCAGCTTTTTGAGAATCTAATACGAGAGAGCTTATTAACTTATGCACAAGCTTCTAATTTTAGCTTATGGGAGAAGCCTATTTCATTTTTCCATTTTATTTTCTTCTCCTATCACCATAAGTACTAATGGAGAAGTTCATCTAAATGGGGTGCATGTGTGAGACAACTAAAACTAAATTGGAATTTTGTTTATTTTATTTTTCTGGTGCAAGTGTTTGGACAAGGTGAATGAATGAGTGAGTAGGGTTTTGGTCATGGTGATGGTTAGCTACCTGAAACAGATGGACCCTTCAACTGCTTACCAGAATGTGTTTGTCTAGGAACTATGTAAGTTTGTATCAGACAGACAGTTCAAATCTTGGATGTGCATAAGTTTTTGTTTACCAAACCCTTTGATCTTCACCTAAAGGTTTTGATTGACTGACTTTGTGAATGTGTCAAATTTCCTTGCTGCAGGGAATCCGAATCCCTTATTTTGATATCCTAATGACCTATGACCGAGGGTGAGCCTTGGCAGCAACAATAAAGCTGCTTCTTTGTATAATGCACTAATTTAACTGTTCCAATACTCCAATTTGAATGATACAACCTTGACACCTCGCTATTGAAAGCAAGAAAATTCGTGGATTCCGAGAGGTGATCGATTTGATTTCTGGTTCACAGAAACCTGTTATCTCCCACAATTGCCTTAATGGTGTATATCTTAAATGGAAATTTCTCAACTTATACTACTACTGATCTGGTCTAGTTTCTTTGTTTTATTAACTTCTCATTGACTTATGCAGATTGTACACTAATTCATTCAAAATTCATTGCACCACTACCATAATATTTGAGGTGGTGTTTTTCTTACATTAAGATAGTACTATTGACCGCATGTAGTAGCCAACATATCCAATTTTCAATTTTCATGAAATTATGTTAACTTAGAATGTGACAGTATTTTCAGGTGGAGAAAATTTTAATTTATGAGTTTAATGGCCACTAAGCTAATGAATTGTGCAAGTTTTCACCAATTCTGCAAATGAAGCATCATTATCTGATACGCTAACTTGCTTTACTTGACAATGTAATTTTATCACTCTTAATGAAATATAATAAAATGAGTAAGGATAGAGATGATGTGCAAGTTCAAATCATGATATCAATTTATTAACACACAAAAAAGTTGACTAAAAAGGATAATCATGTAGAATCTGGTCAAAAGATGAAACAGCTTTCTTGATTTGTTATTCAGAAAAATAGAGGATTTAGTTTAGATCAAATCCTCCTATATGTGTTTATAAGCAATGCTGAAAAATGATGTTGGCATAAATCAGCACACTTCACATTTAGTTACAATCGCTTATATGCATGTACACAGTGATATATCATGTTACACTAAGTAAACAAAATCTGACCTTCACACGATCAACATCAGAAAGTGGCCGGGCAGATACATCTCTGTTCAGCAGTTGATTTACGAAGTCAATTACTGGCAAGGGCTCAATAAATGCAGTGGAAGACATATCTGCACATCCATAAGTCAACATTTAGATTGAAAATGAAATTGAAAGAACAAACTGGTTAAGAAAAACAAAACAAAAATCTACGAAGAAAAGAAATAGGTCCACAGACTAAAACTATGTTACTACAAACCAATGTTCAGTGATAGCCCCATCTGTGTAGGCCGAATACTCTGGTAGAAACCACGCCAACATTCCAATCCCTCACCTAAAGGCTATCTTCTACCCAAATCAGGTGAAAAAAATGATCTTGCTACAGGACAATACCTACAACAACATCAAACATACAGTCAGCAAAGACTGTCACAAAAAGAGTGAAACAAATTATACTAAACATAAATAAATCATAGAGTGAAACAACAGCAAATTTTGTCGAATGGAATATTTATGAACATAAGAAATTATTAAATTTTCAAGCAACTACCATAGAAGTGATGCGATTAAAATAAGGGTCAATGATGATATTCTCCAAGGCATAGTTTTTGAGACATATAGGACATTGCCACTGTAGAAACAATTCAATTCATCAGACTTAAAAATCATAACTTTGGGGAGTGGACAATTCATGCAACATAACATTTGTTATAACCTTACCTTCCTTGATCGTTGATTCATTTCCACAAACACATCAAGATCAAACCAACCCACGTGAATACAAGGTTTAAATCTTCCAACAATCTTCATTCTTGAACCAGTCATCTAAAATTTTAACCAATGGTATAAAACTGATTAGTAGGACTTCATGAATTGCTAAAATAATTCATCTACTCGTGAAATCCATACAGGACAACGAAGGTTGACAGTGAAAGTATCTGAAACTACTTCCAAATCATTGTCACTATCAGCATCATGAACTGCATTTCGGCAATTGAAAACCAGGCTTCCAGTCTGTCTTAATAACAAAAAACAAAAAGTTGAACCAAAAGCAAGTCACAACCAAATAAAACCAAAACTTGGTCAAAACCCAAACCAGATCCAGTTATCATTATGTGAAAAATTCATCATTTTTTATTCAAAGAAGTCTCATAAGCCAGACAAATTATATACAGAATAATGCTCAACAAACTACAAGACAAAAATCAATTAAAAATAACACTTTCTGAGAACCATACACATGCTTTCCTATTTATAGTGGAAGAAGAAACATATTCCAAGGTTGAGTGTGGTTAGGTGTTATTCAAAGTTGACAATTAAGATAATTGCAAAAACATGTCATGATTTGTCAAGTTTCAAATTTTAAGAAATCAATCAAAAGGGACCACATCAGGAACTTTGGCCCAACATCATATAGGGAAATACTTCAAATTTGATTATTCGATATCAGAAGGATGGATTAAGGAACCAACAGTAATTCAAAATAGTTTGCTTATAAATTTATCAAGCTAAGAGTGCAATCTACCTGCTGCATACTGCGCTTTTTAATAATACTAACCCCTAAACAAAAAATGTGAGCATGACATCCTGTTAAGGAAATCTTATTAATTCAGTATTAATACTAATAAGCCTAGCACAACCATAACATTTTTCCCAGAATTTTTGACAAAATGATTTGACATGAGTGTTAACATTTTGATGAGTAAGGGGTCCCAGGCCTAGCAATTTATTCCATCCAACAACCACAGTTAAATCTGGGAAATTTCTGTCATAATTTTGGCAATTTATTTCTGCTGGCACAACATTACTCTAAAAGATGGAAGTCCAGTCACATTTTCAAGACAACTCTTTTGACAAGCTAAAGACCAATATTTTTATAACAACATTACTTAAAACTAAAACTAGATTTCAAGTTTCAAATGAATATACTAAACCAAAAAATTAAGAGAAATAGTAAATTAAAAAAGAGATTGATATCAGACATTGCTCTATAAAAAATGAGCAACTGTTGTAATTTAATGACGAAATTGCTAATTTTCTTCTCTCAAAAATCAACCACACTGCACTTATGCATCACTGATGAACCAACCATTTTAGAAATGAAAACAGTATAAATTCAACACTTGTTGCTTAAAAAGAGAAAGGGGAGAAAGGGAAGGAAGGGAGGAGTGGTTAGAGTACCTCGAAGAATGGATGGTGGTGCCTCAAACTCTTGCCAGATATTGTGATAAGCAGTAAGATCAATCTTGAGAAACATTGAAGCAAGAGATGCAGCTGCAGCAGCAATATGATGCGGTTTATACTGAAGCCAGAGAGAGCTCTGAAGCCTGCAAATCAACATTTTTCAGCTTTAGAAGACCACACAAGACACATCACTACTGTGTTCTAACAGCATCTCTCAACATGAGTTCAGAGATATGCAAATAGATTCTTGTAAAATTTAATATTATGTTTGAGATCTTGTAAAACTTAACAGCATCTCTCAACTATCTGAGGCAACAAAACAAAAGATTCTTGTAAAACTTAATATATGTTCTCACAATGTTTGAGATCATGTCAGCTATTGAAATAAGTAATATAAGCTAAGAAAAACCAATTACAAAATTGACATTGATTCCAAGTAGAAAACACAAATTTACTAACTTTCCCTTACCAAAAACAAAAGCAGCAACTCAGGAAGAATAGTATTCCAAGAATCTCTGGACAATTGCAGATATAGTATTTTCTTATACTCATCTAGAGAATTTATCAGATTTCCAGGCCCAAATACGTTGTGGGGGCTATAAACTCCAGAAAACTATGTAATTAAAATCAGAAAGCATACATGGGGTGCTGCACGCGGCAAACAATTGAATCTTTCAAAGCTAATGCCAATGCAATATCTTCTGCTCTACATTTTGATCTGGACAGCCTTGCTAATATATGAATTGGAATGCTTGTGATGAATGCATCTTATTCAGCACTACTGATTAAGTCACTAAATCCTCTACCATTGTTCATATTGCAGGTGCAAATTATAAGTTTAAGCATCATTACACAATACAGAGGATTAAAAAGCTTATCACCAAGCCAAGGAACTTGCACTTGTGCTCAAAAAGAATTAGACAATTCCCCCACTGCACCCCCCCAAATACAATAACGAAGAATTCAAGCACGAATGAAAGACATCTTAGTCTCTTGGATTTCAGCATTATGAATATATTGTCAGGCCTTTGCGCTCCGTCTTCTCTGTCCTCCACCTATGTCCTCCACAACCCCATTGTTACTGTCACATGACGGCAAAGAATTAGGAACAACCCCATTGTTATTGTCCCATTCTAATTTTGCATATGATTTTAACCATTTCCTTTTGCAAAATATGAAACTTTAACAGTTTCTATACACACATGCACATACATTAGCAGACCAATAAAATGATTTGACAGTAGAATGTACTAACACAACAAAACAATATTGTATCTGAATTGTAGTAAATCCACTAAAATTGTCATAAGGTTAGCCAGTTAACATATAAGTAATGTCAATCCAGATTATACTCCATCATAACCTGCCTACAAAGATTGTTTTTTAAATTCTAACAAACACTCTGCCCATTTCTTCCTTATTGTTGTTATGTCATCCATGTCTAACGCGGTAGCATCACCAAACCACTGCAACAATTAGTAGGTTTATAAACCAGTCAACAAGCATATTCAAAGCATCACCATATCAGTTTTCATGTACACTACTACCGCAACGGGTTAAAGTTAACATACCTTGTTCCATTCAGTTCTCAAACCTCCACGAACTATGTTCCACATCCATTGCATTACGTAATACCCACATTCAAAGCCTCCTTTTTGGACGTTGCTCTATATTTTGCATAGTAAGAATGATTTTATTAGGCACAACAACTAAGTACATAATGTTGTCACCTACGTCCATCATAACAATAATTAAATTACTTACCTTCACTTCAATCCAGTGTGGTCCAGCTAAATTACATTTACCATCGACACCGGAATTCAATGTCTTAAGTGCACTAATTTTCCAAAAGCAACATACGTTTGGGTTAACGCCTTAACTTTATGTTGCAGGGATTAATTTTGTTTAGAAATTGAAAATATGATACAGCTTTGATATGAATGTCTGGCTTCTTCGCAATGAACAAAACCACACAACTGTATGGGTCGCAGGACATAGAACAAATAGCAGCCAATGGGCCCTGCATTGTCTCCGTCATTAGCAATTACAGATACACATACATGATGTCATAATTCAACACTACATGCAGCAAACTTACTGATTCAAATACGCGCCTAGGTACAACTGCCTTTGTGATTCCTTGACCCATGTTTGAATGTATTGTTGGCAGTCAGCACGTTTATCCTTTGCATTGTGTATCATCTGGGGCTCAAAGAACCCATACACAGAACCATAACCCAATGATGTACTCGACTGATCCAGAAACCTGCATTTAACATTTCACATAAGATTGAAAAAGAATTTCATATATATATATATATATATATATATCGCATCAATTATGTTTAATTTAATGATTATAACACGCCCTTAATGCCCCTAAACTTACATAATCCACAGCTGTAGGATAGAGATGTTCAAATATTTGTCACCTCCTATTATTTCATTAATATCTGAATATGTTATATAGAAGGATGTTTCCACAGTCGCAATCCCAAACTTTGCTCCATTCCACGTCAACTTGACAGGCTTGTGGTATACTTCTAACAACATCTTAATCAATTCATCTAAAGGATCCACTCCCCACACCTTAGTGGACCTTTGTGCGGCTTCAGGTAAGTTTTTGGAGGAATCAAGTACATCCTAGTAAAGCAAATGATATCACTATAACATTTGTATAACTGGTCAATTTAATATGCGTATATACAATGTAATTATTGTCAACCAAAAATGTGTACCTTTTGAGATATTGGTTTGATTAAATTCTTTGGCCAAGCGACAAACGTTTGTAGGGTATCTTTCACAAACTTTATCTCCGACGTGGGAAATGGAACTTCGGTGTCCCCGTCAACAATTGTTTCAACTATGACTCTTGCGACGTCATCACCATAATATGTGGTGTGAATGGTCGAGGGGACGTCATGAAGTTTACCCATCGCAACTAGGATCAAGGACCCACCCCGATGAACGTAAAAGCCCAAACATTTTCTCCCCGCTTCAACATTTTCTTCCGCAGATGCATCAGCTGCTGCTTCTGCACAACTTCCCTTAGTGCTAACACGAGCAACTAATTCCTGAA
>PYAF01001552.1:286606-299071 GCA_007407185.1 Glycine tomentella
TAAAACTATTCTTTGTCAATTTCCTAGCACTATACATTTTATCATATGCATCAGATAAAATAAATTTTCCAAATATATGGAAAAATCAACTTTATAAGAAAAACTTTGTATCAATAATACATGTCCTTTAGTATATTAAAAAAGAATCCCTATCCTCAAAAAAATAGTATAAAAAAAGCCCTGCACTTTTTTCTTCAAATGGTCATTCTATCAATGCCTAATCTATTCCTGCTCCCATCATTAAATAATAAATTGATTCTACACGCATATAATGGGAAGTTCTACTTACATGCTCCTCAACAATAACATGAACAGTTGCATCTTGTAGTACAGGTTGGGTAATAATTGTCTGACTAGCAGAGACAATCAATAGAAATTTTTTCAGAATCAACTGCAATGGCCAAAAATGCAATGAAATATTCACATAAGTGGCATGAAAGATTCCATAACAATGAAAATAACAAATAATTAGTACAAATAAAACAATCAAGGATTCAATTGTGACTCTACAAACCACAAAGGCATTGCCTTTGTGGTCAGAGGACTTGGCATTTTCAAGCAGATGCATTGAGGCAATTGGCTCAAAGGCCTTAAGCCACCCATCAAAGGTGAGAGGGGCAGAAAACTAACCACTCCATCGCAAAATCCTGAATTCTTGAAAGGAGTCAATATATCAACAGGATCAACAAGTTCTGATTCGTCGATTTCTTGAGGAGCTGATAATCAAAGTATATGAAAAATAAGTATATTAGTACTACAACGGAAAGACAAAACATGTCTGACAAAAATAAAAACATACTCCACATACTAAATATCATTGAATAGGCCTGGCATTTTCTTATTAGTGTAACATTAAATGATTTTCAAATTTCCCCACTAAAATGAGAGCCCTTCAATAAATTATGCATTCTTCAAGTTGATTGATTCCGCCTCGAATCCAGAAAATGAACTTTCTCGATGATGATACCTTTAGTAACAAGATATATATTTAGGGTTCTATAGCCAAAGAAAAAGAAAACATCTGGCCCTCATTTCTCTCTGCACCAGATTTTTGTCCCTACACTTGAAGTTTGATGTTCTTCTAACACCAGATTTTACTTTTATTCATATGTATATGATTTTGAGGTCAATGACCATATATATGTGATGTATTTGTAGTTGGTATCAAATTGTAGGGGAAATGTTATTGGATATTCTAGACTAATAATGTGAAAGCATCATTTTGTAAATCATGAATTCACGAGTTCAGACGATGATGAAGGACTATGCACTAATGGCATGTGTTCTAGTGATATGAGAAGTTATACTTTGATACACTACAAGATGAAAGGCACCTATGGTCAGGGTAGTAGTGCATTCGATGTCCTTCACATGAAGCTGACAACTTCAACAAAGTGAATGTACCTTATGGAACCTTCATAATGCTACCAGACTTTCGAGAATCATTTGGGTCTTTTTGCCCCTACCAAAGCCACACCCTCAGACTATAAGGTAACCATGGCTAATGGATGGTTGTTCCTCACCTCTTCGTCTAGTAGTTCAGGCAACCTTAGCACAGGGGATAGTTTCCAAATAAATTAACATATGGTGTTGATGCTAATGTGGAGGGTTCTGAAGCAACAAAGACAGACCATGGAGATGACTCTTTGTACCTTGTAGGGGCTCCTAACACTTTTTGATTTTGATGACATAACAAGTCAATAAATTGTAAATATTGTTATTATGTTATAATTTATTGTTATTACTTAATAACAGAGTTTTCTTCCTTAATGTACTGGACTGAGTTTTCTTCCTTAATGTACTTGGCCTCCATTTTATTTACAGCCTTAATGTCATGATCATTGGACTTCTGATCCACACTAAAGAAGATCCAGTCCAGTAGTTTTTACTTTGTCATGTCATGAGAGATAAACACAAAAATAACTATAGTAGGTTTGATCATTAAATGTGTAAAGTTGAACAGATACAAGTCCATGTATTATATCAACTATCACTGTAATCTATTACACAATCATTCATACTTTTCCACAATTTATGTAAATGTTAACAGAACTGAATCACAAATCAGAAACAAAGACATATTTGTTATCAATATTGGGACCCAAGACTTTCCACAAATAATAACAGTTGAACAACACAACAAAAAAAAGGCAAAAACGCATTTCCAAGAATACAATGTACCTTCAATTCGTCAAGGAAGCTGTATGGAGAAACCAATACCAGTCTTGGTGATATTCAGAGGCCGAAACTGATCAAATCAGAATCAGAATCCATTTCATCGATATTACAACTCTCCACAACTTTGAATGTCAGTTGTTGCCCTTTTCTAGTCAGAGGAATTCGCAGCTGAGACACTGGAACAAGAAGAGGCTCATCAATAATCAGAAGAAGTAATTAAAAATATGCATATATATATATATATGGAGCATTGTAGCAATGCTCTACAACATGTGAAGTAAGCAAATTGAGGTGGAGGATGATTGTGAAGATGTGGTAATGTTTACCATGGAAGCATCCACTGACATGAGGATTATACACAAACTGGTTACACCCCTACCATGACCAGACATAAGGTCGCATATAGAAGCCAGTGGATGGTTACCAGCAGAGCCACCATGGGTGTGCACAAGAGACATATGTATTGCTGGGTTAGAAGATTGATTCAGAAGAAACATAAAGGAGGAGCAGAATGGCATTCTGCATAATGGGTCTTATTCTAGACCTAATGGGCCAAGCCTAACCTTCTATCAGTATAAGGGTTTGTGAAGAAAGAGGTGGGATGTTACAAATGTACAAACTATGGTCGAGTTTTGAACTAATGGGGCAACCAAATTGCAATTGGAAAATACGACAGGTTCTCTATTTGGTCCTCAAGCAGATGGAGACACTGACCGTCTCAGAACAGGCCCACATATATGGTGTTTTTCACCTCCCTATTGAATAGGGGAAAAGAAAAAATTACGATTGAATTTCCGAATTTCAACCTATGTGAAGGGGAGACCTTTGGGGGATATATTATTTCATTTATTATCTGTCATTCAATAAAATTGTGCACTTCCTTTGTTGGTTTCTATGAATTTCTCATATTTATCCTTTCCACTCAAACTTTTTGAAGAAGCGTGAAGACATTTTCAGGGAAGATGAAATACAAGAGTTGTCATGGTCAGAGTCAGACCACTGTGTGTGACTCCAGGAAGCATAGGGTAATCATAAAAAACCATTATGTTGGTATACAACTTAAAAAATGAAACCAACATGGGGACCATGAACAACAAGCATACCTATACTTCACATATAACAATGGCGCCACACATGTAGTCAGTGTTTCTACTTCAAACCAAAGCAAATACAGATGATTTACTCTTATCCCAATGCTAACAGATTGGTTAATCAACACTCAGCAAGCAAAAATACCATATTCAAACATTGCCACCTTCCCCATGATTTACGTTGAAGATATTGACATATCAAAAACAGGAAAATTTTAAAAACAAACATTAACTATCAAATACCCTGCTTTTATTCAATAAAGTACTCCTAGTCCAAGTAACCAAAAACAGGATATGAGCCAAACCAACACAAACAAGTAAATTCATTGTGGGTGAGTAAAAGAGGAGAATTATAATCACAATAATTAGGTACCACCTAAGACTTTTACATATTTTTATCAAAACTCACACCAACATTCATGAAGGTGACACAGCTTAATTCCAAAGGGGTGCACCTCTCTACTCATATATAAACCAAAACCTCAAATCCACTTCATGAACCATGCTTTTACCTTATAGTACACCTCCCATTCCAGACCCAAGGTTTCTTTAGCACACATAAAATGAAATTCATAAATCATTTTTCACACTCTTCCCTAAAAAACCTAAAAATATAAAATGACCATTAAAAAAATTCCCTTTTTCATAGAAGCCGAAAAGGGCAATATCGTGTGTTTTCATTCACATGAATAATAAACAATCATGTTTCAACTTCAACCCTCAACCAAAACCACTAGTCCAAGGTTACGCAACAATTTATAATTCCATACATATCAACCGTCAACAGGGACAAACATGAAAGCAAGAAGCCAGGAACTATAAAATTCAATCGCTCATATAAAATAGCAAAACGGCAAAGACAAAAAAAGGGAACTTGACCAAATAAAAGTAAAATAAACATAAAAATGAATCGACCCAAAAAACAAAAAAAAATAGATTAAAAAAGGGTGTTAAGGATTGTGTTGTTTACGTTGAGGTCGAGACGACACGCGGAAGCTGCAGATGAGCCGGCCAATGAGGTTGAGACGGAGGCCAGTACACCGGAGGGTCACTTCAACAGCAACATGGAGGCCACGACGGTCAGGGGGTGAGGCATTGAATGCGCTTGCCGGAGAAGAACAGCACCGTTGGAGTTTAATTTGGAGGAGTGTGTAAATTATAACCGTCGTGGTTTCCGCAATACAAAGACGGGTTAGGCTCACAACCGTCTTTGAAATGTTCAATTAATTACGGAATTGCCACCGCGCTCCAAACAACATCGGTTCTGCGACAACCGACTTTAAATGGGTGTCGTAAAAGGCACTTTTTGTAGTAGTGAAGGAAAATGCTAACGATACAAAAAATAATAATTTCGGGGGCGCTGTCTCCAAACTTCCACCACTAAGTGTATGGACATAAATAAATTTTTCTGGGTCTACCACTGATACTATATAAAGGTTAAAGATCGACTTATCGGCGCAGCGGAATGTATGCTAAACATGTGTTGATGGGCTGGGTACCCTGCCATTATACCCACTTTAATTTTATATATTTTATTTGACTGATAAGAAATAAGTGCTTCAAACGTTGTTTGTCTGGAACGGAGCCTTTGACTTTTGAGATTAACGTCATACTGCTTCATGTGAAAGCGTTTTGCACGGGAATATTTTTTGTTATAAAATTCACACGAGGCGTATACGGTCTAATTATATGGTATACTAGTATAGTAATAGATAAAATTGGAATATTAGGTATCGAAAAGGACCCCAAAGTTTAATAAGTAATTAGTTGTCAGGAAGGGAAGTTATGTTCTATATAAGTCGGATATGGTCTTAATATTCCTCCCCATCTCTCATTCTTGTTAATTAGTTTGTTCCATTTCTTGCTTCTTAATTTCCTGATCATGTCACTTGCTGGTAAAATCAGCATTGAAATTGGGGTGCATGCAACCGCTGCAAAGTGGTTCAACCTCTTCGCAACGCAACTCCATCATGTTCAAAACCTTACTGAAAGGGTGCATGAATCCAAGCTACATCATGGTGATGACTGGCATCACAATGAATCGATCAAACACTGGACTTGTACCATAGGTAATTAATCTTCTTACTATATTTATAGGTATACGAACTTCTTACTATATTAATACACAAAAGAAAATTGCTAGCTGTATCAAAAATGAAAAAACCGATCGAAAATCGCTAGATTATATTTTTTCCTAAATTCAAATATATTTTTAGAATTTATAATTCTCTTTGTTTAAATTTGAGTTTCTAGCTACAATTTATTTTGGTTAAAGAATATTGATTCTTGATACATGAACTAAAACCACAAAATAGCAGGACACTATTGTAAGATTAATTTCGTAATGAAGTTTTTGAAGTATAGATAATAACATTAAAATATAGGGAAAAAATTATTAAAAGTACATATTTTATTGTTTGTATAATTCTGATACAATGTTTTTGTTATTGGTTTTGTTGCTTGTAAAACAATAGATGGTAAGGTTACAACATATTACGAGAGTATTGAATCCGTTGATGAACCGAACAAAACAATCACTTACAAGGTCTTCGGTGAAGATATCGATCGCCAGTATAAGGTCTTTAAGGTCATCTTTCAAGCAATTCATAAGGATCATGGGGGTGCTATCATCAAATGGACTATTGAATATGAAAGGGTTGGTGAGGAAGTTGATCTTCCATTTGGCTTCATCGAATACGTCAACAAAGGGAGTAGAGATGTTGATGGCCATCTTCTCAAGGCATAGCTACAAAAGTTATGTAGAAATTAAATAAAAAAAATTAAAGAAATAATGATATGGGCTTGAGGATAAAGTGCTTATATTTACAATCGGTGTGATGTTTGACGAGAAGGATGCTTATGTTGATCCTTTCTTTGTGTGGAATAAACTTGGATATGCCTGTCCATGATGTCCTTGAAGTGTGTTAAATTATACGTTAAAGTGCTCAATATAAAGCGTATAAATGAATATTTATGTTTTTTGTACATATATTTTCCTGCTGTGGTTTAATATTGTTCTGAATTGTTTTAATTAAGTTTGATTTGTCAAAACTTCACTAGGAGTTTAAGACATTAACGAGAACTTCAAGAATTTAATATACACGAATAATATCCACGGGATATTTATTATGAGAATATAACAAGTAATTGTTCTTTTATATAGGAGTATTACAGTTCATTTCCAATGATTGATAAATATAAAAGTATATAATAAACTATACAATGAATATGTAAAAAGATATAATTTGTTAAAAAATTTAATTAGTAAAAAAAATCATAAATTAACTAAAGAAGAACTCAACGTTATCAAATTTATGAATTTTTTTCCTTAAATTTTAAAATTACTTCGAGTAATAATATGTAAAGAGTCCCAACTATATTAAGAATTCTGTAAAAAAAAAAAAAAAAAAAAAAAAAAAAAAAAAAAAAAAAAAAAAAAAAAAAAAAAAAAAAAAAAAAAAAAAAAAAAAAAAAAAAAAAAAAAAAAAAAAAAAAAAAAAAAAAAAAAAAAAAAAAAAAAAAAAAAAAAAATCATAGTTTTGGGTACATTGATCGAACTTATTGAGAAGCAAAACTGGCCAGACAAACATGTGGAAGCTGTGAATTAGCATTCCTAGGCAAACTGCCTTCAGAGACGCCCAGGCATTGGGATATCAAACTCTTTCTACCAATTGACATAGAGCCACAATAGAACTTGCATTTTGGCAAATTTAAATAAATAATACAAAAAAATAAAAATTTAAGAAAATGGGACAGTTTTCAAACTAATTCGAAAAATGGGGCTACCCAACACACCCAAAACAGGCGTGTTTAAACACATTTTGGGCGTGTTGCAGTCCCTTAACTTCTATAAAAACTTGCCCTTGATAGCCTGTACATGCATTGGTTCCAAGTAGTGATTTTTTGTTGGATTCATTGCTTGTGGTTTGGTTCTAGTTTAAGCGTTTTCCAAATATGAGTTCAGGTAGTCAGAGTGTTGATGTTATGTTATTTTTTAATGGAAGAAAGGTCAGAGGGCGACATGGTGTTATTTTTGAAGGGAACAATAGGTCGACACGTATCAATCGAAGATCAACACTTAGTGAATTACATGAGAAGATACGCAGGAAATTAGGTTTAAACGACAACCAACGTATCAGTTTGGTGACGGCAAGATTATGGCAACACGATCATCGCACGGGGAGCGAACTGCTGGATGATGAAGTCGTAGAAATTGTAGTCGACGAATTTTTGAAGCAGTCAAGGAATGAAATGTTAGAATTGTACGTGGATTACGTCGCAGTGGAGGATGATGTTTTACCCTTAGCCATGAGGTCAGCGGCTTTTCCTTCTGCAAATAATGAAGCATCATACGCTGCTCCAGCTGGAAACGTGTCTGAGGAAGCTGAACATGACCCAACTTGGGTTATGGACGAGGATGATGAGGACGAGATGATGAAGATATCGCGATGGAAGATCGTCTTCTTGAGGAGGATGCTAGTGCGTGCGAAAATGACGAGGATGCTGACGTGCATGCGATTCAATTCGAAGAAGACACTGGCGTAGGGTCGTCTCAAAGGCGTCATCATGCAAACGTTGGATCTAATCAAGTAGAAGAACCTGTTGAAGGTATGTTACACTGCTTTAATCAATGAAACTGTAGTGATATATGTTTTATGGTTTAGGGTTTATGTTGCTTATAACAATTGTTTAGGGTATTGGGTTTGGTTTCTGGTTTAGAGGTTACGGCGTATGCTGGATGGTTAAGGTTTAGGGTTTAGGGTTTAGGCTGATGGCAGACACATAATGAGGTAAGGAGGCCGAAATTGCATCCATTACTGGCTGATTGCATCCATTATTGGCTGACTTTAACTTACCCAAGGATTGTCATTGTAATGTGCTAGCATAGCAAGAGAGTGTTACTCCATTCCAAATTTGTTTAACCTCACAACAGAGTAATTCCAACAAATATTCATATCCTCCAATGTTATAGTTGCTTGTCCCAAGGAAACGGAAACATGTTGGTATTTGAATATTATTTACTGTACACAACGAAGTGTTTGTGTGTTTGGATAATGTGTACTGTTTGGATAATGAGTTTAGGGTTGCCTTTGATTGTTTTGGCTGCATGATCGTACATACATATTCATTTTGAATATGTTTTTATTGGATTGGGATACACAATTTGAAAATTCTTTAATCGGGGTTTTATGCTTGCCTTCCTGATATACATGTATTTTATTTGGCATATATGTATAGGTGCTGAGGTCGTTCCTTTTTGGCATGGAATTTCACATTACACTTATATTGATTGGAGTCATCCATGCGACGAAGAAGAATCATTTACAGGTTCTGCTTCGGGTTCAGGTTCAGGTTCAGTTTCAGTGCAAGGTCCTTGGCAACTAGGGGATGACTTGTTTGTTAAACAGGAATTTCCATCGAAAAGGAGGCCCAAATTGCAATTAAACGAAACCTCATGAAGGAGCATCAAGAAGCAACTGTGGTTGAGAGCAAGCCTACCAAGTTTAGGATGAAGTGTGTTCAACACAAAGATGGTTGCCCTTGGAGGGTTAGGGTAATCAAACCAACGTACGGTGAGAAGTGGGTGGTTTCAAGATGGGGTGGCAAACACAATTGTCTGAATGATCATATTTCACAGGGTCACAAACAGCTTGACGTTGATGTTATTGCTTCACTTATAGTAGGTATGTTTCTATGACATTTTGTTAATATGAACAATATTGTGTTTAGAGGTATGTTGATAATGTCAATGTTACCATTTGATTCTTAGGAATGATCAGGGAGGAACCGTCTGTGTCAATTGCATTGGTTCAGGAGAGGATCACCAATTCCTATGGCTTTAAAGTTTCAAATGACAAGACTTGGTATGCGAAGCAGAAAGCAATGGCAATGATTTATGGGGATTAGGAAGAGTCTTATGCATTTTTGCCGAGGTGGTGCGACTACATGCTTCGTTTCTCACCAAGTTCTTTTTATGATATTCAAACAAATGCTTATTTTGTGGCAAATCGACTGGTACGGGAAAAACGTGTGTTTCAGCGCATGTTTTGGACTTTTAGGCAGTGTTGCGAGGCTTTTAACTTTTGCAAACCAATCATCCAAATTGATGGGACTCATTTATATGGGAAGTATAAAGGTAAATTGTTGATTGCCACGACTCAGGACGGAAATAATGAGTGTCTGCCATTGGCATTTGCCATTGTTGAGGGGGAGACACTGGAAGCGTGGGAATACTTCCTTGCTAACATTCGCCTCCACGTAACCCAAATGCAAAATATATGTCTCATTTCAGATTGGCACCGGAGCATCATATCTGCTATGGAGAATGATGCCAGCTGGCAACCACCTCATGCGCATCACGTGTTTTGCCTTCGTCATATTGCCAGTAATTTTAATACAAGGTTCAAGAGTGCAAGATTGAAGAAGGCCCTGATGACTTTAGGTATGTTAACATGTATTTGAAGTACGTTAATTTAAGAGGAATACGTAAACAGAATTTTGTTAAATGTTATTATTATTCTGCAAGTTATACTCCCAGTGTAGTTGATTTTGACGCCGCGTTTGAACGGTTTCGTGATACCAGTCCCGAGGTTGCAGAATGGATTGATGTCATCCCTAAGGAAAAGTGGACACGTGCATATGATGTAGAGGGGAGAAGATATGGCCACATGACAACAAACTTGTCAGAATCAGTCAATAGGGTGTTCAAGGGAGCAAGGAACATGCCTATCACAGCTCTTGTGAAGCACACGTATACCCGATTGGTTGAGTATTTTGTATGCAGAGGACAGGCGGCCGTTTCACAGCTTTAACATTCACAGCGACATTGCAAAAATGTGGTTGACGCCATAAGGCATAACCAGACCGTTGCTACAGGCCACCATGTAGGCACATATAATCTTGAGCAAACGGTATTTCAGGTGGAAGAGGGTTGGGATAGGATATATTCTGTCAACCTTGCTGAGCGTTATTGTCAGTGTGGCAAGTTTAAGGCGTTCAAATTTCCATGTAGTCACGCCGCAGCTGCTGCTCTACATGTTCGTCAAAATCCTTATCAGTTTGTGGATGATGTCTTCCTCGTAAACAACTTGGTTCAGGCCTATTGATTGCCATGGCAGCCAATCGGTAATGAACGTGCTATTCCACCAAGTGAAGATCCAGTTGTCATACCTGACGGGGAGATGTTGCGTGCAACATTGAAACACTAAAGGAAGTCATAAAGCAAGTTGCACCTGTTGGGGTTCCCCCTGATGGCATTCAAAACTCACAGTTAGTAAGCAAATTGTTTTTCCGACAGTCCCGCAATGCAAAATACTCAAACCACACAATCGAATACCACATCATAGAGTTGACAAGCGATGAAGACGTGTTTAAGATGTTAGCCGAATCACACTACTGGAAACGTTATGGTCCAATAGAGATTTTAGCGGTTTTTACGAAACCAGTTACCTAAGTAGTGCTTATCAACATGCCTATCATTGCATTCAATTGTCGTTGTAATTTAAAATGTCAGTTACGTTATGTCATGTTATGTTATGCAGTAATGTTATTTGCCGATTGGATTGTTGCCTATGATATCAAGTCATGTTTTAAAAAATGTTATTGATTAAACAAATTTAAAAACAAAAGTAAATCAAAACATTAAAAGTATTACAAACTGAATTAAAAAACCACAAATGGCCTGCTCAGGCAGATGGCGGTGGCCACTGATAATGACGGGCCATACGATCAGGTAGCTTTCGTCGGCGGGGTACCGGGGAAGGGTCTGGCTCAGTGGGGTCTGCCTCAGTAGGGTCAGGCTGAGGATGCTCTGGCTGGGACGGGTATGTTTGGGAAGGGCCTTCTGCATACGGGTCTACATATGATGCTGAACATGGAGTGCCCTGCTGTGGATATGACGACTGCGGAGGGTAATCATCTATGGTGGTGGGAAACGGTACACCTGCTGGCCAACAACCTTCAGCAGAATAATCAAATGTGTCGAGTAGGTTATCAATGTTGGGACCCTACCAACGATCATGAGTTGCTGAACCAGATGTCCCAATATCCGCTGATGCCATCATCATTATCGTAGCAACATATACAGGCTGCGAGTCAGGATGTGCAGGCATGCCACTCTGTGAACTAGTGCCCCCGTACCCCATGTCACCCGGCTGCTGAGACTCATAATATATGGGTTGGCTGCCATATGTCGATCATACATGTGGAGGCCTAAAATAACCAGAAGTACGAGGCCTGACAGCAACAATGGGCTCTGAAACAGGATGCATCGGTTGTCGTCTACGCTCTAGCCCATGCCCCTCCCGTCTTCTACAGCCAACGGCAACAGACACTTGTGGCTCATCCTAAAGCTGGGTGTCTAGTGCATGTGGCCCTGCCTCCTCCAGGCGACAACTCTCTTTGAATATGAAGAGTATACATCCAACTTCCTACTGCGCCCACTCACGACTGTAACCCGACCACTGATCATGACTAAGGGCGAAGTACAACATCTCCAGCCCATCAATCTATAAATTAAGAAACAAACATTAGTTTCATTCATGTGTTGTATCATAATAAACATAAACTGACAAATGATAAACTGAAACAAAACTTACCCCACGACCAGTCTTCGTAGCCATCTTCGATATGTGCCGCTTCCCATTTTCCCTATACCAAACCATGCACTCATGGTTTGGCGACATCAAGCCCTGAACCAGAGGGGGAAGCTCGATGTGCTGGTCCCGAACCTCCCACCGTCTAATAAACGGTCTAAGCTTACGGACCCAATTGTCTTTGCGTTTACCACGCAAAGAAAGGTCATGCACACCCCTAAGCTTCATTGGCCTGCGTGGGATTGGCTGGTCTCTCCCGAATTGGCGCATGCATCTGTCAGGCTGGGAATACTCGACGGTGTGGAAGCAAATAACAGGAGTAGTTACCATCCACAACAGTCGCTCCTGCTCAGAAGCACCAAGAAAGTCGTAATGCATATATGGTTGCCAAACCACCTGCACAGTGTAACACCCTCATTTTTAAGAAATATTTGTTAGATTTTCTCATTAAATTATTTATTTTACAAAGAATTAGTTTTAAGGAAAAATGACAAAAACGCCCCTAGATATTTGGGAAATGACCAAAATACCCCTTACTCTCAAAATGGCTATTATAATTTTAGCATTCAGAAGAAACCTGAGGAAAGGATAAGAGACCCTTA